>BSBK01006549.1:602500-705739 GCA_027943335.1 Chamaecyparis obtusa
ATAGAAATATTTTTAGAGGATTCTACTAGTAGCCCCTCTTTCCCTCCTCATTTGAATCCTATAGAGGTGAAGTCCTCTCCTATTGAGGTGGGTATGTTTCTTGTGATTGTGAGTTGGGCTTGGCTCTCTTTACTTATTTCTCCTTCTACTTTTCCTATTGAGGTGGGGGAATATTCTATGGAGGTGGGGATCTACCATGTCAGAGAGGTTGGAAGGAGTTCTTTCAAGGTTTTGATTGTCCCTATTTCCTAGAGAATAGGGGTGGAAAGAGGTTGTCTCTTATTTTTGGGTTCTTATCTCTCCTTAGGCCCTATTTAGGTGAGTTCCTCTTCTATTGAGGTGAATAGCATTTTTGTAGGAGTGTTTTGGAGGTACAGATGTGTAAGATATAAAAATATATCTTTTTGGAATATATTTTTGTATGTTTTATTTGAGTTGTGAGGGTTTATGTGATAATGTGTGTGGAAAATTTTGTGGACATACAAAACTTAATAAAACATAAATACTTATCTTGAAAAGGATAAGATTCAGTAATCACTATTTTCTAGTGTCTATGCTCAGTTTCAGGAAATTCTACAACTGGATCTTTTTTGGAAACACAGAAATAGAGAAAACCCAGAAACCTTCTATCTTTCTAAGAAAGGTCGACCTTGACCCAAAATAAGGGTAAGATCTTATCCCAAGGCATAATCTTACCTCTAAAAGTTGACCTTGACCTCTAGTGTTCCAACAGAAATTCAATTCGCAGATCTTGAAAGTTCACCGAAAAGGGTACTCAGATTTGAACCATAATTTGTTGTCTTGCACCTATACCTGGAAGAAAAAGGGTTTTGTTGTTTTGATGAGGGGTTTGCCTTGGTCAAACCCCACTTGGAATCAACCTTGAAATGTAATTGAAATAGAGAATGCTAGCAAGTAGTAGAAGTATATCTAACAACAAAGCTATCATATTCAATAGATATGCAATTGTATTTGGAATGTAAATAAGTATATTAATATGAAAGCTTGGACTCAACACTAACAAATGTAAATCAAAACCTCCATGATTCTATGCTTGGAATCCACCTTGAAGGGTGACTAAATAGATCTTGAAGAGGAACAAAGGATCTTGAAGGAAGATCAAACCATCATGATGGATAGATCTAGAGTATGAATGATGAATCTTGAATGCTTGAACCAAATCCCTCTAAAGGCTTGAAAGCTTGAATCCTTGATCTTCAATGGAGAACTTGAATGCTTGAATGTAGATGATGGCTTGACTGCTTCCTTGAAAATTCTTGCTTAAAGGATGGAGTTCTTGATTAAAAAAGATGCTTGATTGATGATGTAGCTCACACTTGATTGCACTTGAGAGATAGTAGATGGCTTGAAATGAGAGAGGAAGGCTTCCTTTTATACTAGTCTAGGGAACAAACTTCTAGAAAGGCCTACATAGGAGATTTAAATTCTCATTTAAACCTTAACCCCTAGACATAGACCTAGATTAAATATAATTTAAGATTTTACCACTCCAAAATCTGCAACAGTTGACTCAGAAGCAGGAAAATAAACTTTTTGAAGCCCGACATCCTAAAACTTCTAGAATCTAAAATTTGGAACCAGGATCAGGGTCAAGGTTGACTTTGACCTAGGTCAAGGTCAAAGTTGACCTTAACCTAGGCCAAGATAGAGGTCAACCTTGACCTATAAGGTTGACCTTGACCCCAAGGTCAAGAATCTGAGGGTTTTAGGTCAAGGTGCTAGAAATAGGCTAGAAAGATGTGGAGAAAAGAGCATAATAGGGAAAAAACCATGATCCAAGCCATAGATCCCATGAAGGTGACTAACATGACCCCAAACCACCTACTCTGAGGGCTAAACTAGTCCTAAATGGAAGTGCTTCCATTTTCTGACAATACATTTAGCCCCCACTTTAGCAAGAGTATGGACTCAATACAAACTTTTTGTAAAGAAGAAGAAAGATCCAAGTGGATTTGCAACGAGATAGAATATCACTTAGTTAGGGACACAATCCCCCAAGCTAAGGATTCTAACTCAACATACACACACAAGGGAGTGAAAACAAAGAGAAAACTAAAAGACACAAAAAGAGGGGTTAGTACAAACATAAACCCAAATCAACTAGCAAAGGAAACCTTGTTAAGAAATGCTTCCTATACTAATATCATATTTGGAAAGATATCATAAAAGCATAAATGATTATGTAAGAAAGAGAAGAGAAACACTATAAATAACACAGCTTCATGATCTAATCCTACTAGCATGAAAGCGAAAAAAGAGAAAGGGAAAGTGATTACCTCACCGAGTAAGATGCTGACCTTACCATGAATCACCAAGGAGGGAGAGCCCAATAGATAGAAAAACTTAATAGTTCACCCAAAAAATGTGCCTTGAAACTATAATGCATCTTCTAACAGCTTTTGGAATACCCATAGATCCACATTCTTGCATCACTATGAATATAAAATGTGTGTCTCTTCAGGATTTAGCAACTTATGTGCATTACCTTCTGAGGATTTAGCATATTGAAAAATTGAAAATGCCTATCTCTTTAGGATTTAGCAACTTATGTGCATTACCTTCAAAGGATTTAGCATATTTAAAATTGAAAAATGGGTGTCTCTTCAGGATTTAGCAACTTATGTGCGTTACCTTCAGAGAATTTAGCATATTAAAAAAATGAAAATGCATTTCTCTTCAGCATTTAGCAACTTATGTGCACTACCTTCAGAGAATTTAGCATATTGAAAATCAAAAAATGTGTCTCTTCAGGATTTAGCAACTTATGTGTGTTACCTTCAGAGGATTTAGCATATTGAAAATTGAAAAATGCGTGTCTCTTCAGGATTTAGCAACTTATGTGTGTTACCTTCAAAGGATTTAGCATATTGAAAATGAAAACTATAGCATAAGGGAGACCCTATATATGCCCCCCTCCTTATCATGGTTATTTATTAGACATGATAAGGAAGAGAAAGAGGATACCTACTTCACAAAATAAGGAGATATCTTGCTTAACAACAATGTCCACTATATTCTTAGCAAAGGGTATTGACCCTTACATCCAAGAGCATAGATAATCATGAAAAGGATACATCACTCATGGAAAAAGTTTCCCCAAAGAAAGAGATCTTATCAACAAGACCCCCACCATAGAGGAGTTCTTTTAGATAAACTATCATCTTTAAAAAGAACCAAAGATTCGATCATCTAGCTCTTTGTAATCTAGAGGAAGAGGAATCTTTGAAGAAATGAACCAAACTCTAACCCTGCAGCAAGGGCAATAATTTTTAAAGAACATAATTTGGAGAATAAAGAAGAGGTGATGACCTAGGAGAAAAACCTCTCACATAAAAGGATATCCATAGCCAAAACCTCAACCAATATAATGAAATAATGTTGCAAAATAAATAAATTCCACTAAGCTAAGGAAAGTAGATCCCTAGACAAAGAGAAAGAAGGAAGAACCTTGCCCCCCATGGATGAAAGCAAGGGATACCTTTGCAAAAGATTCTTTAGAAAAGATATCTTGAATAGAAAATAGAATCTATGGATGATTATAATATAATACAAAACCATAGAGAGGAAGGATAGAAAGAATACTGATTAAGCTCAAAACAAAATATATGCTAAGAGCCTAATGGATCCTAAGAGACTAGATGAAATACCTCTTGCCCCCTAGTCATGAGATAAGATGATAAAAGATCTATATTATGGAAAAATCAAGGGGATGCTCCCTATCAAAGTTATGAAGGAATTGTAAAACCACATGAGAGTGGGATATAATTCCTAAAGAAGCTCTTTCTCTAACATATAACTTGAAATGCACACAATTAGTAAGTAAATGTGTATTACTATAATGAAAATTATATTTGTACTTGGATAGAGCATCTTTCGGCATAGGTTTAAATATTTCTTTCTCAGAATTCATCAATTGAACATATACCTTCTTAGCCACATCTTGAGGAGTATCAAGGTAATCTAAGGTGGGTGTATGGAGAAGAACATGAAGAGGAGGACGATGATCAAAATCAACCACCTTGAATTGAGATTGTGAATAACCAACACCACACATATTTTTTTTAGGGGATATATGAACTAGATATTTAATACCATGCTCATTAACACCAAGCCTGATCTAGGATCTTGCATCACCCAAAAATATTTTTGGTTTCTTTTCAATAAGGGCTATATTGTGCAGAGCTGCTATTTTTGGAAAGTTAATATTTTTAGTAAGTTTTCCATTCGAGCTTAGAATGGTCTATTTTATTCCCTAAAGGTTTATTTTGGTCATATCAGCCTATCGGTAAAGTTTCATTGCCAGATCAAGTCTAGTTTTTGAAGATATTGAAAATTTTTGGTATTGGCAACAAGGTACAGAAAATTTGAACTCAGTTTTGAAGGCTTTAGAGGCCCCAGATGAGGTCAAAACTTTAGCTAAATGAAACTTTTTTAATTTAGATGTTGTCGAAGATTCTGTGCCCTTTCCAAAATAGGGTCATAATAGTCAATCGGGTCAATGGGTGATGACTTATGGTCTCCGAAAGTTGGGTCACCTGAAATGGTGGACAATATTTTTTCTTTAAAATTTATGTTTGGGTTTCAAAAGTCATTTTGAGCCAACTATGATGTAATAAAATGAAAAATAAAATAATTCTAAGTTTGGTTGGCCTTAGAGGCTAAATTTCTGGAACTTTCCCAAGTGGTGGAAAATTGCCTATATAAGGAAGGCCCGTAGTGTTGTCTAGGGCAATTTGGAGCAGTTAAGAGTAGTTCTGGGTAATAATTCGAGGCTTTGTCCTATAGAATATTGTTAGGGAAAATGCCCATGTGGCTTTAGATATTGTAATTTTGAAATTTGTAATTCGACATTTGTGGAGATAATAAGAAGCCCATTTTCTATTCTTGCAAATTGTTATTTTTTCTTTGTTTCTTTTATGTGTTTGTTGTATTAAGGGGAGTACCCTTCATCAAGTGGTATTAGAGTAGGAGTTCTTAAGTGTGTAAATAGATCACTGACTGTGAGGTATTTTGCACTAGGACCGTGGTTTAGGGTTTCAATGAGCAGCACAAAAATGCCTCCATGAAGGGAACGTGGCGGAAGAATTGGTGGTGTGACACCTGAGGTTAGAGTGCTCCAGAGACAAGTACGAGCATTGCAAGAAGAGATTCATAGAGGAATGAATCTTGATGTCAGAGATGAAAGTGAGAATGAAGCCAAAGAAGGAAATTATGATCAAGAAGGAGAAGGTGAAATTATGAACCAAGAGGAAGAAAAGTTTTTTCGGGCCATTTCCAAGATTGGGAAAAGACCTAAGATTGAGGTTCTTGCATTTTCAGGAAATCTTAACCCAGAGGAGTTGATTGACTAGATCAATGAATTAGAAGAATATTTTGATTATGAAGACATCAAGGATCCTAATCGGGTCAATTTTGCAAAGGCCAAAATGAAGGGTCATGCGAAGATTTGGTGGCAAGAGATTCAATTAGAGCAAAATAGAAGAGGAAAGGATAAAATCACAAGATGGGATCAGATGGTGGATAAATTGAAGCAACAATTCATTCCCATTGATTATGAGCTTGACCTACTAAATAAAATGCAAGTTTGAAGTAAGAAGGAAGATATGTTCAGTAGTATACAGAGAAGTTCTATTGAATCCTCATCAGAATAGGCCATGCGGAAGCTGATAAGGAGAAAGTTGCCTATTACCTTAATGGGTTGAGGCTGAGAATTCAGGAGGAGTTGAATTTGGTTCAAATGAACATTATTGAAGAGGCATACCAGTTTTCCCTAAAAGTAGAGGAAAAGTTGAACAAGAAGTTTGAGAGCAAAAAAAATGGAAGAGTGGTGGAAGATCTAGTGGATGGTCATATGGAGGCCAAAATGAATATCCAAAAAAGAAGGATGAGGCCAGTAGCAATCAAAATCAGAGAGGAAATAATTTCAATCATTTCCATGATCAGAACAATAGCGATCAGAGAGGAAGAGGAAGAGGACAAGGATTAGGAAGAGGAGGCTTTTGTGGAACATTTTTTCACTGTGGAGAAGAAGGTCATAGGGCATATGAATGTTCTCAACGCTAAAGGAGAGATAGGAGAACTAAAGGCCAGGTTAAAGTTGCACATGTAGATTAAAATGTCAGATCGTCACATTCTAAAGATGCTAAAAGAGGAGAAACACTAATTAACAGAAGAGTCCTACTGAGTGGTGAGAATGAACATGAGCAAAGGAGGAGCCTATTTTGCACCAGGTGCAAGTGTGAGGATAAGTGTTGTGATGTGATTATCGATAGTGTAAGAACTAAAAATTTGGTGTTAGAAGTGATGGTCACTAAGTTGAAGCTCAAGAGGCAGAAACATACACATATCAGATTGCATGGGTATAGGATGACCAAAAGGTCATGGTCAGTGAATAGTGCCTAGTGAAGTACAAGATTGGCAGATACCGTGATGAGGTGCTATGTGATATCATACCTATGGATGTATGTCATATGTTGTTAGGTAGACCATGGCATTTTGATAGGTGTGTTGTACATGATGGTCATTTGAATACCTATTCCCTGACAAAGGATGGAGTGCGACATAAGCTAAAGCCATTGAAGGACACATAAGAAAAGGTATGTGGTAATGTAAGAATACGTTTTCTTGATGGAAGAAAATTTGGAGAGGGTATGAGGCATGAACATGTATGTTTTTCTTTAATTCTAAAAGTTGGTAAAGAGGAAGTAGAAGATGTACTTGTAGAAGTTGCAGATTTGTTGAATAAGTTTTAGGATATTATATCTGATAATGTGCATGATGGATTACCACCAGTAACAAAGATCAGTCATCAGATGGACTTGATTCTAGGAGCCAGTTTGCCAAATAGGGTAGCACATAAAATGACACTAGAAGAAAGTGAAGAGTTGAATAGATAAGTACATGAGTTGTTACAAAAGGGGTTGATTCAAGAGAGCATGAGTCCCTATGTTGTACCTATAGTATTAGCACCAAAGAAGAATGGAGAATGTAGAATTTGTACATATTCTAGGGCTATAAAGAAGATCACAATCAAGTATAGGTTTCCATTGCCACAAATAGATGATATTATGGACTATTTGAGTGGAGCTTTGTATTTCTCAAAGATATATCTAAAGAGTGGATGTCATCAGATTCGGATCAAAGAAGGAGATGAATGGAAGGTCACTTTCAAGATAAAGGAAGGACTGTATGAGTGTTTATTCATGTCTTTTGGGCTAACCAATGCACCGAGAACTTTCATGCGGCTCATGAATGAGGTTCTGAAAGAATTTCTAGGTAAGTTTGTCATTGTTTACCTAGATGATATTTTGATCTTTAGTAAGACATTGGAGGAGCATATGATACATATTCGTATTGTGTTTGAGAATTTAAGGGAAGAGAAATTGTTGATTAATTTGAAGAAGTGTAATTTTGAGAAGGAGTTAGTATATTTGGGATTGGTAGTTTCAGCAGAAGGTCTAAAAATGGACCCAGAGAAAGTGAAGGCTATCCTTGAATGGCCTACTCCAAGGAGTGCTACTAAGGTAAAATTGTTTCATGGCTTGGCTAGCTTTTATAGAAAGTTTATCAAAAAATTTAGTAGTACTTTTGGACCGTTGATTGAAACAATAAGAGTGGATAGAAAAGAGTTTAAGTTGACTAATGGGGCAGATAAGAGTTATAAACTGTTGAAATAGAAAGTTATGGAACAACCTATTTTAGCACTTCTAGATTTTAATAAAGTGTTTCAAGTAGACTATGATGCTAAAGGTACTACAATAGGATTTGTTATGAGCCAAGAAGGTAATCATGTTACTTATTTCAGTGAGAAGTTAAATGATGCCAAGAGAAAGTATTTATGATCAGGAATTTTATGCTATAGTTCAGGCATTAAAGAAGTGGAGACAATATGTGCTTCCTAAGGAGTTTTTTTTGTATACTGATCATCAAGCTTTGCAATATTTGAATAGTTAAGGAAAGTTGAATCAAAGGCATTTGAAATGGGTTGAGTTTTTGTAGAGTTATACATTTTTTTTTAAACACAAGAGTGGAAAGTCTAATAGGGTTGCAGATGCTCTTAGTAGAAGGAAACTATTGCTGACAGAGATGCAGATTGAGGTGGTTGGGTTCAAGGAACTCAATAATTTGTATCCGGAGGATCTTGATTCGGGAGAAGCTTGGAAAGCTTGTACAAAACTGGTTACTCTAGATAGAATAAAGTGATTGGATTTCATCACCCGGGATAGTATGTTATTTAGAGGGAGTCAGTTTTGCATTCCATGAAGTTTTATGAGGGAGAATCTCATCAAAGAGAAGTATAGCGAAGGATTGGATGGACATTTTGCTCATGATAAAACCCTTTCTTTAGTTAGTGAGAATTATTACTGGCCACAGTTGTAGGAAGATGTCAAGAAGTTTGTACAAAGTTGTAGAGTATGTCAGATGGTGAAAGGAGTGAAGCAGAATACATGGTTGTATCAGCTATTACATGTACCATAGAAGCCATAGGAGGATATTAGTATGGATTTTGTTCTTATTTTACCAAGGACTCAGTGGGGACAATTTTCAATTTTTGTGGTGGTTGACAGATTTTCAAAGATGGCACATTTCATTCCCTGTAAGAAGACTAATGATGTTGTTCATGTAGCAGAATTATTTTTCAGAGAAGTGGTGAGACTACATGATTTGCCAAAGAGTATAGTTTCAGATTGGGACACTAAGTTCGTTGGATATTTTTGGCGCACATTATGGAAGAAGTTGAAGACAAATTTGAGTTTAGTTCATTACATCATCCACTGACTGATGGACAGACAGAGGTGGTGAATAGGAGTTCAGGAAATTTGCTGAGATGTTTGGTTGGAGACAAGCCAACAGGATGGGATTTGATTTTACCACAAGCAGAATTTGCATACAATAATTTTGTCAACATGAGCACTGGTAAATCACCATTCCAGATTGTATATCTAAGTAGTCCCAAAAATGCTTCAAAGTTGATAAAGATAGATAAAGGAGAGATAAGTAGTGCTGAAGCTGAGGATTTTGCAGAACACTTGAAGAACATCCATGAGTAGGTGAGGAAGCATATTACCAAGATGAACGCACAGTATAAGGCTAAGGTAGATGAGAAAAGGAGGCATAAGGAATTTCAAGCTGGAGATGAAGTCATGGTTCATTTGCAGAAGGAGCAATTTCTAGTTGGTACATATAACAAGTTGAAAATGAAGAAGTTTGGGCCATGTAAGATACTGAAGAAGCATGATTCAGGAAATGCCTATGAGGTAGAATTACCTACTGAGCTGAATATTTCACCAGTATTTAACATTTCAGATTTAATAAAGTATCATGAAGGGAGTGTTGAAAATGAGATCACAAAAGAACAGTGGAGTATTCCAGCAACTAGTTAAGATACCAAGGAGATAGAGGATATACTGGATATTCATGTTGGCAGAAGCATAAGAAATAGGACATATGAAGAATATCTGGTCAAATGGAAAGGATGACCTGTAGAAGATTCATGGTTGACAAAGGAGTTTAACTATCTTGGTTTTCCTCTGTACATCTGAGACGGGACAGGGTCACTTCTCAAATTACCGTAGGTGTCTGATGCAGGAGCTTCCTAGGTGTAAGAGCAATCTTGCATCACCCAAAAATATTTCAGGTTTCTTTTCAATAAGGGCTATCTTGTGCAGAGCTGTTATTTTTGGAAAGTTAGTATTTTTAGTAAGTTTTCCATTTGAGCTTAGAATGGTCTATTTTCTTCCTTGGAGGTTCATTTTGGTCATATCAGCCTGTCGGTAAAGTTTCATTGCGAGATCAAGTCTAGTTTTGAAGATATTGAAATTTTTTGGTATTGGCAGCAGGGTATAGAAACTTTGAACTTAGTTTTGAAGGCTATAGAGGCCCCAACTGAGGTTGAAACTTTGGCTGAATGAAGCTTTCTTATTTTAGATGTTCTAGAGCACTCTGCACCCTTTCTGAAATGGGGTCATAATAGTCAATCGGGTCAACGGGTGATGACTTATGCTGTCTGGAAGTTGGGCCATATGAAATGGCGGATAATATTTTTTCTTCAAAATTTTTGTTTGGGTTTCAAAAGTTGTTTTGAGCCAACTATGATGTAATAAAATGAAAAATAAAATAATTCTAAGTTTGGTCAGTCTTAGAGGCTAAATTTCAGGAACCTTCCCAGGTGGTGGAAAATTGTCTATATAAAGAAGGCCTGTAGTGTTGTCTAGGGCAGTTTAGAGCAGTTCAGAGTAGTTTTGGGTAATAATTTGAGGCTTTGTCCTATAGAATATTGTAAGGGAAAATGCTCATGTGGCTTTGCATATTATAATTCTAAAATTTGTAATTCCACATTTGTGGAGATAATAAGAAGCCCATTTTCTATTCTTGCAAATTGTTGTTGTTTCTCTGTTTCTGTTATGTGTTTGTAGTATTAAGGGGAGCACCCTTCATCAAATCCCTAAACCCTTATAACCTTGTTTAGCCATCATATTATATCTTGTAGTGTATATATCATGTAAAGCTTCTACAGAAGGTGATTGTTTATCATGTTCATAAGTAAAGGTTGTATAAGGTGGAATAATAGGTTTAGAAGAAGCTTCTTTTCTTTTCCCTTTAATATCATCTTGGATTGGATAAGAAGGGGAAGGTAAATCCAAGAATTCTTGCACATATACATCATGAATGATAGTTTGAACCTCATCATAAGTATGGGAAGAACTAGGAATAGAAGATGGAGAATTAGGCATGTTAGGAATATTAGGAATTAGATTAGGAAGGATAGGATTAGGAGCTAGATTAGGAGATGGTGTATCCTCTACCACATTCTTCACATAATCCAAAAGAGTAATATGCCTACCACATAAATCTTTAATGAAAGTTTTGAAGGTAGGAAGACTAGTATCGGTCAATCTCACAAAAGCATAGGCAAGTGAAGCATGAAGAGTGACAAACATAAAAAAATGGATGATACTCTCATAAATGTCATAAGTATGATAAAGAGATGCTAAGAGGAGGAAAATAAAGAAAATAACCATACACCAAAGCATCTTAAAGATCTTCATAGAAAATTAAATGCAAGAAATATTTTTGTATTTTGTAGAATATATATATATATATATATATATATATATATATATATATATATATATATATATATATATATATATATATATATATATATATATATATATATATATATATATATATATATATATATATATATATATATATATATATATATATATATATATATATATATTCTAATTTTAAAATGCAAGAGCATAAAAAAAATCTAATCTTAAGGAAAGAAAACAAGGATCTAACACCAAAAAGAAAGAGTTGTCTATTGTCGATTCACCAAAATGTAAGATATAGAAATATATCTTTTTGGGATATATTTTTATATATTTTGTTTGATTTGTGAGGGTTTGTGTGATGATGTTTGTGGAAAATGTTGTGTACATACAAAACTTAATAAAACATAAATACTTATCTTGAAAAGGAGCAAATTCAAAAATCACTATTTTGGTGGCGTCAAGGATTTTGGGTCTACAAGGGTTTCATGCATATGACTTCCTGTCTGTGTCTTTGCTCTGAGCTTTCCATCTATCATACCTCATTTACTATGGGATTTTTACATTAGGGTTAGGTTTTAGTATGGCTTCGGCCAACTTCGGCCCAACAATTGATGCTAGTGCGCAAGTTGAAGCTTTAGAAAGCCATGGTGCCTCCTCTGAACAAATTTCCTTGCAATTTCATCCCAAAGGTCTTTCACAAGGTAACCATGATATTATTCTTAATCTACAAGAATTTGATTCTACATGTGAGGGTATGTGCAAGATCATGAGGGGCCAAAAAGTGGCAATGTGAAAAATATTCACTTTTCACTCATCCAAAAGCACATGAAAACGCTTGTTGACTTTTGAGTAGGCCTAGGTGTTAGTACACCTAAGCAAACTTGACACCAAAGCACAGGCCTAATTGGGTACCCGATACCATATCGGGTACTTGATAAAATATCAGGTACCTGATACCTATGGCATAAATTTGAAACCCATGAGCCCTTTTCCTCATTTCTTTTCATAGTTTTTCTTGGGAAAATGGCTTGATGTATCAGATACATGATATATTTTAAGGTATATGATTTTTGCAACAACAAATTTGACTCCCCAGCATATTTGGTAAGTAAATTTTTTTGTTTATTTTGATTATTTTATTTAATTTTCATGCCAAATGTCTTTTTTTTTGTTGAAATAGGGTTTTGTATTTATATTTGTAATAATATATGAAATTAGATTGAAATTTAGATTTGTTTTTTATTTAATCAGGCATGGTTGACAACAATGAAGAAAATAACCCTCCCACACCAAATAACGATCCCAAAAACAATCCCCCATGTCAAAACCCTTGATCTTTAGAAGATTTGATAAAAGATAATTTGAACATAATACGAGGTTTCCAAAACACATATCAAAATATACCTACATTAGGTCCCATGCTTGCCACACTAAATACAATTGTTGAAAATATTGACACACTCATGCAGCATCATAATGTTTCTCTTCATTGGCGTGATGATATGCACGCCCAATTTGATGACGAGCTTGACCATGATGGGATTGCAGCCCTTAATATAAGTAAGGAAGATATAGCCACCCTTTTTGTCAATCCTAAAATCAGAACACCAATTGACCCCAAAAAGCCCAAATTATCAATAAAATGGTGCACAAATGAAGCAATACACACAAACTTTTGGGATTGCTGGTGGATGGTTTTTGATAAACTACACCATAGGAATTTGGACGTCCCATTTTATTTCATAAAAAAATTGTATGCTGAGTTTGTGCTTGGTCACCATGTTGATTATTTGAGTATGAGGCCCAACATGGGTGTAGGTGGAGGAGCTCCTCAAACTAGGCCATTTTCCCAGTGCAAAAAGGCCACTACATTTGTCCCCCCCATTGATGTCGCACCCCCTCCTCGAGTGCAGCATCCCAATATCATTATAGAGGCTACCTCATAGACTATTAGGGCCATTCATTTATTGAGTGATCAGTTGATCACGCAAACCAGGTCAATGTTGCCTCTTGGTGTGGATGATGCTGGCACATCGACATCTCATCGGAGTTCACATGTATGTGAGCCCCATATTTGCATTATATGCAAGAATATGTGCCTCGGACTGCTTACTGATGTTGATACATATCAGTATGTTATTGATGAGGAGGATATAGGAGACACAGCTACAGAGGCTACAACACCTCATGGAGCATCTACATCTCATGAGAGTGCTCAGGAGGTGTACACAGAGCCACTGACTCTTGTTGATACAATAAGAGTAAACATTATAAATAAATTTGTCACATGATTTATTTAATTTAAAAATAATTTATTTATTTAGATTAGTTTTAATGATTGCATGCACTTATGTATATATATTTTTTCCATTTATGTTCAGTCGATGACACAGGAGGAGGTGAGACAGGTGGATGAGTCCACACTTTCGGCCATTTCATTTGGCCTTGATGACTATACAGTATATTATAAATTATGTACCCATTAGTTATTTTTTATATCATTTTGTGTACATGCTTAAATCTCTATCAATTAGAGCAATAAAATTCATACATTTACTTATATATTGTCTTCTTACTGTGTTCTTGTAGGCTACAGCTGATGTCAATGGGGGGCACGAGGGGGTTCCTTCATCAGGTGTCGACAAAGGAAAGGTAGTTAATTGTTTAAGATAAATTATGCATGCATATGTATGCCACTTGTGTGTAGTAATAAATATTTTACTTGCACTTTATTTTATAGGTTGTGGCTATTGATGATGTCCCGAAAGTAGTTTGGCAGCATAGGGTTATAGGCATCTCGATTCGGAGTGATAGCCCGATTGTACATAGACTTTTACATATTGTTATTTGTATTTTTTAACCAGGGTTGCTATGATGAATTACATTCATATATAATTGACAATCTTTTTACTCTCATAGGTTACTCCGAGTGTGAGGAAGGGCCCACAAGAATCTTTTGTATATTTTTTGACCCAGCCCACTATTCCAGAGGAGGGATCACCAGATGTAAGTTTTAATTTTAGTTCAATCAATTTGTAATTTTATTATGCTATCATCCTATTTTGTAGATTTATTACTCTATGTTGCACCACTCTACTAATTTCATTATTGCAAATATATATTTATAGGTCACAGTTGGTATTGTTGGCATGGTCCCTTCGCTACCTAGGACTTATGCTAGGACACCTGATTGTTGTAGGTGACCGAGAGACCAGGTACAAATATTTGTATTTAGTTATAATTTTAATTAAATTAGTGTTTGAATTATGAAATATATATATCTATATGTGTGTGTGTGTGTAAGTAAGCAATCTAACTTGGGTTTGAACTCATTTTTTATGCAAGATCAATCAGAGCCCAACACTTCTTCAAAAGAGGCTACATTTTGATGATCCCCCTATGGCATAGGATGTAGTTTTAGTTTTGTGGTCATTTAGAGATGCCACTTGGCACATTTTGAGATGACATATATGCCACATTGTACACCTTAAAACATTGATTTTGTAGACATTTTAAAATGGCATGTGCCATATTTGTATATGGAGATACTTTTGATACATTTGATACCTTGTATATATAGAACATGTTCATTTATATGTTATATTTGCATCATCTTTTGTATATACATATTTATTATTCATGTTTATCGAATTGAATGGTGAAGTTATATCTTGACTATGATTATCATTATGATTTAAATTATATCTTGTTGAAGTTACATTTGTTTTTCTTTACTCTGGAATACCTTGTTCATGGAGCTTATTATGTTTGAGGTTTAACTTCTATAGATTTTCTATGTTCTTATGTTTCATACCATTATATATACTCACTTGAGCCACTTAGTACTACATTGTTTCAATACTATGCATATACTCACTGTGTATATAACTCATCATATTGGGGTCACTTGAGCCACAAAAGATCATTGCCCAATCGTGCTTAGTGCACTTTGGGGTCACTTGGATCGAGCGTGGTCGCAAGCATTCCAGTGACTTTGTGGAAGAAATGGGGTTGTCACTAGCGTTTACTTGGCCAACCAGAGCCAATGGAGCTGAAGATTCGATGCAATGTCAGATAGTTTGAAAGATACGCTACTAAAACACTTTCAACTGACCCTCACTGCAAGTTTTGGCATCGACTAAGATTGCCTTGCCAAATGCAAATGAACTCAAATCACCCAAAACTAAGAGAGGTTATTATAGACCTCAGAAACATGATCTTGTAGCACCTAATAGTTTTTCGATACCTCTCATGAGCTCTGAGATATGAGCCATGGAAGATCACTGCCCAATCATGCTTAGTGCACCTTGGGGTCACATGGGTCAAGCGTGGTCACGAGCATTTCGGTGACTCTGTGGGTGGAACAGGGTTGTCACTGGTGTTTACCTAGCCAACCAGAGCTAATGCAATAGATGGTTCGATGCAATGTTAGATAGTTTGAAAGATACGTTGCTGAGCTGCTTTCAACTAACCCTCACTACAAGTTTTGGCATCGACTGAGATCACCTTGCAAAATGAAAACGAAGTCAAATCACCCAAAAACTAAGAGAGGTTATTGTAGAACTTGGAAACATGATCTTGTAGCACTTGACAATTTGTCAATACCTCTCACGAGCTTTGAAATATGAGCCATGAAAGATCACTGCCCAATCGTGCTTAGTGCACCTTGGGGTCAGTTGGGTCGAGTGTGGTCGCGAGCGTTCCCGTGACTCCGTGGGTGGAACGGGGTTGTTACTGGTGTTTACCCAGCCAACCAAAGCTAATGGAGTAGATAGTTTGATGCTAGGTCAGACGGTTTGAAAGATATGCTACTGAGCTGCTTTCAACTGACTCTCACTACAAGTTTTGGCATCGATTGAGATCACCTTGCCAAATGCAAATGAAGTTGAATCACCCAAAACTGAGAGAAGTTATTGTAGACCTCAAAAACATGATCCTGTAGCACCTAATGGTTTTTGATACCTCTCACGAGCTCCAAGATGCAAGCCCTGGAAGATCACTGCCCAATCATGCTTAGTGCACCTTGGGGTCACTTCGGTCAAGCATGGTCGCGAGTGTTCCGGTGACTCCGTGGGTGGAATGGGGTTGTCACTAGAATTTACCTGGTGAACTGGAGCTGATGGAGTAGATGGTTTGATGTCAAGTCAGATGGTTTGAAAGATATGTTGCTGAGCCACTTTCAACTGACCCTCACTGCAAGTTTTGGCATCGACTGAGATCACCTTGCCAAATGCAAACGAAGTCAAATCGCCCAAAACTGAGAGAGGTTATTGTAGACCTCAAAAACATGATCACTTAGCCCCTAAAGGTTTGTTGATACCTCTCATGAGATCTGAGATACGAGCCCCAGAAGATCACTACCCAATCGTGCTTAGTGCACCTTGGGGTCACTTGGGTCGAGCGTGGTTGCAAGCGTTCCGATGACTCTGTGGGTGGAATGGGGTTGTCACTAGTGTTTACCCAGCCAACTAGAGCTGATGGAGTAGATGGTTCAATGCTAGGTTGGATGGTTTGAAAGATACGCTGCTGAAGCACTTTCAACTGACCCTCACTACAAGTTTTGGCATCGACTGAGATCATCTTGCCAAATGTAAAAAAAGTTGTATCTCCCAAAATTGAGAAAGGTTATTGTAGACCTCGGAAACATGACCTTGTATCCCTTGAAAATTTTTCAATACCTCTCACGAGCTCCAAGATACGAGCCCCAGAAGATCATTGCCCAATCGTGCTTAGTGCACCTTGAGGTCACTTGGGTCAAGCGTGGTCGCGAGCATTCTGGTGACTCCTTGGGCATAACAAGGTTGTCACTAGTGTTTATATGGCCAACCAGAGCTGATGGAGTAGATGGTTTGATGCCAGGTTAGATGGTTTGAAAGATACACTATTGAGCCACTTTCAACTGACCCTCACTGCAAGTTTTGGCATCAACTGAGATCATCTTGCCAAATGCAAATAAAGTTGAATCACCCAAAACTAAGAGAGGTTATTGTAGAAATTAGAAACATGATCCCATAGCACCTAATAGTTTTTCAATACCTTTCATGAGGTCCAAGATACGAGCCATGAAAGATCAGTGCCCAATCGTGCTTAGTGCACCTTAGGGTCACTTGGGTCAAGCATGGTCGCGAGCGTTCCAATGACTCTATGGGTAGAATGGGGTTGTCACTAGCATTTACCCAGCCAACCAGAGCTAATGGAGAAGATGGTTCAATGCAATGTTAGATGGTTTGAAAGATACGCTGCTGAGCCGCTTTTAACTAACCCTCACTGCAAGTTTTGGCATCAACTGAGATCACCTGCCAAATGCAAATGAAGTTGAATCACCCAAAAATGAGAAAGGTTATTGTAGACCTTAGAAACATGATCCTATAACACTTGACATTTTTTTGATACCTCTCATGAGCTCTGAGATATGAGCCACAGAAGATCGCTACCCAATCATGCTTAGTGCACCTTGGGGTCACTTGGGTCGAGCGTGGTCGCGAGCGTTCTAGTGACTCCGTGGGTGGAACGGGGTTGTCACTGGCATTTACCCAGCCAATCAGAGCTGATGGAGTAGATAGTTCAATGCCAGGTCAGACGGTTTGAAAGATACGCTACTGAGCCACTTTCAACTAACCCTCACTGCAAGTTTTGGCATCGACTAAGATCATCTTGCCAAATGCAAACGAAGTTGAATCACCCAATACTGAGAGAGGTTATTGTAGACCTTAGAAACACAATCCTATATCCCTTGATGGTTTTTTGATACCTCTCACAAGCTCTAAGATATGAGCCCCAAAAAATCACTGCCCAATTGTGCTTAGTGCACCTTGGGGTCACTTGGGTCGAGCGTGGTCATGAGCGTTCCGGTGACTCCATAGTTGGAATGGGGTTGTCACTGGTGTTTACCCGGCCAATCGGAGCTGATGGAGTAGATGATTTGATGCCAGGTTGGATGATTTGAAAGATACGCTGCTGAGCCACTTTCAACTGACCCTCATTGCAAGTTTTGACATCGACTGAGATCGTCTTGCCAAATGCAAATGAATTTGAATCACCCAAAACTAAGAGAGATTATTGTAGACCTTGAAAACATAATATTTTAGCACCTAGTGGTTTGTCAATACCTCTCACGAGGTCCCAGATAAAAGCCATAGAAGATCACTACCCAATCGTGCTTAGTGCACTTTGGGGTCACTTGGGTCAAGCATGGTCACGAGCGTTTCGGTGACTCCGTGGGTAGAACAGGGTTGTCACTGGCATTTACCCAGCCAACCAAAGCTGATGGAGTAGATGGTTTGATGTAATGTCAGATGGTTTGAAAGATACGCTGCTGAGCCGCTTTCAACTGACCCTCACTACAAGTTTTGGCATCAATTCAGATCATCTTTCCAAATGCAACTGAAGTTGAATCTTCCAAAACTAAGAGAGGTTATTGTAGACCTCAAAAGCATGATCTTGTAGCCCCTGACAATTTGTCGATACCTCTCATGAGCTTTGAGATACGAGCCCTAGAAGATCACTGCCCAACGTGCTTAGTGCACCTTGGGGTCACTTGGGTCGAGCATGGTCGCGAGTGTTCCTGTGACTCCGTTGGCAGAACGAGGTTGTCAATGGCATTTTCCCAGCCAACTAGAGCCGATGGAGCAGACGGTTTGAAAGATACGCTGCTGAGCTGCTTTCAACTAACTGTTAGTGGTATGTTTGAAATTTGAACTATGAAACTAATCATGATTAAGCTTGTGAAATTTAAACTGTGAAGCTTATTATGTTTGAGGTTTAAATTTTATAGATTTTTTGAAATGATAAAAAATAATATCCTTAAAGCATTCTAAACAACAATCAAACATGTAATAATTCAAACCATGAAAATGACATAAGTAAATGACATGTAAGATCCCTTCTTGGCACTATTGGTCACCCATACATGATTTTGGTCATAAGTTCTTATCAAGATTTTTAGGACATATAACTTTTAAATCAAATTGATTGTTACAAATTTCCATTATAGGCTTCAAAAGATCTCAATTAACCATTAAGGATCCTTTTGTCCTTCTATCTCTAATTGGATCCATGGTGACCGTAGGCATCTTCATAGGTGCTCCTGCACAAGTTACAATCCACATACAAAACCAAGTTTATTGACTCAAAATACAATCTAAGGAAGGTGAAATTAATGTATTGAAATTAAGCTTAACGAACTTAGAAAACAATGCACTAAGTTAACTTATTACCTAGTCAAGTGTTCTTGAAGGGTCATCTCTTTGCCTTAGGGTCTCCAGTAGTGCTTCATGATCAATAGTACTAATAGTCCAAAGTTCTTTTCTCTTTGGTCTTCCTTGATGCTTTGAAAACTTGACATTTGTTGCTATAACAAGGTGTGAATACATGAGAATAGTTTTGTGCTTCTCATAGTCTTCAAATGAGGGAATTCCATTCTTTCTAATCATGTATGTTCACAGCCATGTTCCCGCAACAACAACTAAACCAGTAGGATATGTGAACCCATCACCATCTGTCATCAGTTGTACAAGCTTCTGTTTACCTTATACACAACGTGATAACCAATAATATGACCTCTCATCATTCCCCTATGATGCAACCAATGCGAAAACATTTCCTAGCTTCAGAAGATCTGAAAGATGGTCATAGTCAACTGAACTATCCATGTCATCATTTCTTATAGAGAGTGTCAAAGATAAAGGAGTTAGATACTGTGGAACCCATGTATCCACCCACTCACTTGACTCGTAATGATCCCAATCATACTAAAAAAACATGGGGCAAAAACAAGCCAACTCTTGTGTCCAAATGGTCCATGTACTACTATTGGAGCTTTAGAATGAATGCATTTTTGAAGAGTCTTTCACTGTTTGAAAATCCAATCTATCTCCTATAGTTCCCTCCTCAACCAACCAAAAGAATCTATGCACTGTAGAATCAAGAGTCCCCCCTATGACAATGCTAAAGTACATGAATCAACAATAGAACGAGCATCAAGAAGTACAACACCTGAAATCCTCAATTGCTCCTTAACTAGAGCTCTCTTCACACATGCACCTACTCCATCATGCTCCCCTTTCCCATGCCCTGACTCAAAAAAAATCCAAATATGAGGTACACCTCTCTCCACATGCATTCTACACAACCAATAAAACATTCTAGCATTCTTAAATTGACCGGTGCAATTATCCGACCAAATGAGATGCCTATCCATAGCAATACCATTTTCTTGCAAGAAGTCAAAATAGTTCTGGAAACAATGTTGAACAAACTCATGAGAGTGACACTTGTCATCACTCATATAAAAATGGTACTCTCTGATTATCTTTTTCTCATCTTTTGTGCTATCAGGGGAATGTCTATATGTGATGTGTACAAAAATAGCAACCTGAATGGAATTGCAATATTGAGCTTGAGTCTCATTTTGGGGCTGCAATGTATAGTTCTCCGCAAAGTCTACAATGAATATAATAGTTCCAATGGGGAAAGTGTCCTTACATGTCCTGAATTGTTGATCCAACCATTGAGACTTGTGACTATTCCTTTCATACTTTTAAAAAAGATTTGTCTTGAAATCTAAGATAAAATCAGCAACATTGTATTCTTTTGCAACTAAATCACATCTAGAGTCTTCACCTCCACTCTTCAACGTATATTTCACCATTTCATATACCTTTTTTTGGATGAGTGTCTTTTCAAAATTGTGCTCCAAACCCTCATGAAAACATGTGCTAAACTTGGACAAGCCACCACATTCTGAGCACTTGGCATTTAAGCAATCTTTTTTATAAAATAAACAACCATCATCTCTATGACATAAAAATTGATCTAGCAAGTCTCTTGATCATTTGGGAAGACCACTTGCACCACAATCCTCTAGCATTTCATTAGTATGCAAAGTAGAACGAATGGACCGTAATAATTCATGATGCATTGAAAACTCAACATGATATTTGCAACAACATGTATTCCGAATCTTAAGGGGTACACAATAAAATGGCTTCATGGATTCAAAAGACCTTTGTGATATTTTCAATGTTGGATGTGTCTCACAAATTTTTTTATACAACATTGTTTAACTTACCTCCACATAATGTTTAGGATGTGGAGTGCGGTCTCGATTGCCAACTCTCAACTTCAAGACATCCTTCACATTTGGTGACACTCTTGAGTTAACATCCCAAAATTATTGAATTTCATCCTTGACAACATCTGTTAGCTTCTTATCAAAATGTGGAAGTCTCCAACCATAAGCCCATGAATCAATTTGAAGCAAATCATCAAGTCTTTCTCTTCTTGCAAGTGCTCTACCCAAAGTTTTACAGTCTATATTGAAGTCAACACAAGTTTGTCTCATTAAACGAGCCTTTCCCAACTAATGACTTACTAAGGAGGTTGTAATAATCCTCTGAGCAACTCTCTTGTCTTTTTCTCTACTAGTCTTCCCAATGCTATTGAGAGCATTAAAAAGATTCTTCACAACAATGGCATTTCTCTCCATTTTCATGTTCACACGAATCTTCAATTTCATAAGCACAGGTCTCATCTTTTACATCTTTAACAACTGCACAAAAATTTGACATTGCTCAACCAATGTCTTGTTTCCAAAAAATTGATCATAAAGTCTTGAAGCCCACAACCTAACAGTTCTATGTGACCTCTTTCCTTCCCAATTATTCATGATGTTCTCCTCAATTTCAATTAACCATTTAGGTCTTCCTGAAAGCCCTGAATTTGAAGTTTGATTATCTTTATTGCAAGGGACTTCATTTCACATATAATTTGGAGATGTGTAACGTTCATGTGGTTCTTGTGCAACATTTTCATTCCCCAAGTCAACATTTTCAATCTCCATCTATACATTTTCAAATTCAACATCCTCTTCACTTACAACTACATTTATGGGGTCACCTTGATTAATGTTTAACATACCTTCTCTCCTTCTTCGGTGATTTTCCTTATCTTTTTCCCTATATGCTTGAATTTCTTCATCCGTCAGCTTCCTCTTGCATTTAGCCTTTCGACAACTATTGCTTCCCATGGTGAGACCACAAGTCAACAAAAATCAAACAATGGGCCCCAAATCACATTTTTTTTTCTGCAACGCGTGAAAAAAGTATAAAATCCCGTGCTTGTCTAGTCTGTGGGGATAGGGAATATTTTGGTCAAATATTACCTATCCAAAATCGAGTATCCAATTCCATATTGGGTACCCGATATTCCCAGGCAAATGAAAAAAGGGCGGGAGCAAATGACAAAAATTGTAATTTTACATATAAAATGGGGTATATAAGGTATAAAATGTATATTATATATATATATATATATATATATATATATATATATATATATATATATATATATATATATATATATATATATATATATATATATATATAAAAGAGGCATATGATATATATAATGTATATTTTATATATACTAATGTATTATACTAATGTATATAATATATATAATATATTATATATATATACTAATGTATTAAATATAAATATATATGTGTGTGTGTGTGTGTGTGTGTGTGTGTGTGTGTGTATGTATATATATATATATATATGTATATATATATATATATACATATATATATATATATACATATATATACATATATATACATATATATATACATACATATATATATATATATATATATATATATATATATACATATATATATATATACATATATATATATATATACATATATATATATATATATATATATATATATAATACATATACTAATTTATACTAATATATTACATATAATATTACCTTTTAGCTATTAATTTTTTCTCATTTTTCCTGTATGATGCTTTTGTATGCGAATTGTGGATATTCTTTGGGAAACTATCTGAGGAAGATATAGTAGTTGATCTGCATCCTTTGGATAAAAAAGATGTTTTGTAAAACTTAACCTAAAAATTTAGTTCTGCTAACAAAAATGTCTAATCATGTAGCAAGGTACAAAAGCTCGGTAAAGGTGTAACAAATTAATATGGAAATATTTTTTTCTGTAACAGTATTTTCTGCATTTATTATGATATTGATCCGATTTGATGCACCTTCCCTTTCATTTCACTTGGTTTGCTCATTTTGCACATCATAGGCCAGGATTTGACAGTGGATATGACCTTGTTACTACTGGCATTAATGATAAATTTTACCTTTTAGCTATTGTTTTTTTGTCATTTTTCCTGTATGATGCTTTTGTATACGAATTGTGGATATTCTGTGGGAAAAGTTTCATTTTTTACTATAGGACGCCTTTGAATAAAATTTTTGGAGAATCTCTTGCAGAAATATGGAAATTATAATCTTCCTCCTAGAGCATACATTAATGAAGTTCTTCATGCCTTAGCAAAGGAAGCCAACATTTCAATGCTCAAGTGTGTCCGAAGGGGTCATGGGGACTCCCCAGGGGTCCTAGTACGCCTTATCAAATGTTAGGACCCCTAGGAAGTCCCTGTAAGAATTTGCCTAAGGCAAAGAGTAGAAACCAAGATCTAGAAGCTCAAGAGATAGCACAAGAGAGACAAATATGATATGATCAAATTATCAAATAAAGATAATAGATTGATTGAATGATTGATTACAATGTAGGAGTGCCTAAATATATAGGCAATGCATGATAACTAGAAGTTATGCAAATGATAAGCTATCAACTAGACATGGTGGAATCACATGTCCACCAAAGGTGGATCATCCTCCATTGTACATGAAAGTATGTGAAGCATGTGCAAAAATGAGAGGATGATAATGTGATAAGAGCACTAAAGGTGGATCTCACATACAACGAGGTATGTGATGACAACTATCACACCTAAAGTGGAGATTCTCCTAACCATGTGCTAAAATGAAATGCAAACTCCTAGGTGTCACAATGACAACTAATATGCAAATGCATTATCCTAAGTAAACTTAAGTAAAGTTTAACTAGTAAATACTTAATTACACCAACACCCCCCCTTAAGTGCAACTTAGGGGAATGCACTTAAGCTCACAATGCAAGATGGGTCCCAGCTACTAGGCCATGTTAGGTACCCATGTACAAAATGCAAGAACAATGCAATCTCTCATAAAGTGGAGAAAGAGGGAAAACCTCATGGGAAAAACCCTCCCCCCAAAAGAGAGAAGAATACAATAATAGAATATGAGAGAGAGAAGACCTCATGTGAGGAAAATATCCCCCCCATAAGAGAGAAGAAGTGGAAGAGAGACCAAGTAGCCCCCCCTCAATGTAGAATGAACACCAATGGTAGATGCTCTAGGCTTGATGTAGAAACTGCTCCATGAGTGTAGAAAAACATTCCTCCCCTTAGGAAGAAATAATACCAAAGGTGAATATATGAAGCCTCCTTCCCAATCTATAGGAAGAAACCTCAAAATGTATGGAATCTCTGAAACCTGCTCAAGTGTCCCCATGTCAAAGATGAAAGGTGCCTCCTCCAAATCATGTGTACTAAGCCACTCTACTGAAAAAGATAAATCAAGATCAACTGAGGATGAATGTAGAACATGTACCAAAGACCCAAGTATCTCCTCTAAAGAGAAAGTGACCTCCTCCAACTACTGTATCAAAGTATCCACAATCGTGTCACCCTCGAAAGAATGATCAAGTAGAGAATGAATATGAGGGTTAGCATGTTCCCTCACAACAACTAAAGAAGGATCATCTTCAACAAAGAGAATATGAATATCATCAATGAAGTCTCCCAAATCTAAAATTTAGGACTCCATAAACAAACCTGCAATGTTTGTCAAGTAGTCATCCCATGGAACCAAGTCTAGAAGACAATGAATATCTTGCTGCACTAAAGCATCTGAACCCATGGCTATGTGAATGCAAGCATCATTAGGAGCAAGAGTAGAAGTAGTCTCAATAGGAGGAGATGAAATAGAAGGCTCAAAAACTTGATCATGAGTGAGAATACCCAACTTCAAGTAGCCAAAACTCTCCTCAAAATATGAATCATCGCTGTAATCATCATATGCTGAAGAATCATTTTTTGAAGAATCACTGTCATCAAGAGGAACAAAATCTACAAAGAAGTACAACTGAGAAGAGTGATCCACTATCCCAGTAGCAATAATTGCTCCACTCTCCAAGTCCTTGATCAAAACTGAATCAGGTGTAAATTCCACAGTCTTCTTTGTAGCACCATTGGTGATTTGATAGATAGAAAGAAGGTTATTGGTCAAGTGTGGAACACACAACACATCATTGAAGTGTCCATCCCTAACATCAATACTTCCTTTCCCAATCAAATTCATATAAGTGTGATTGCCCATCAAAATAGGTGGACCTTTGCGAGGCTCAAATGATGAAAACATGGACTATGAAGAAGCCATATGATGAGAAGCCCCTGAATCTAGAAGTCATCTACCTAAATCAAGACTTGAAGAAGCATATAAAGCTTGTCCTTTTTGAGTGACAAATGCGTGACCCTTTCCTTTATCTTTTTCTGAATTTGGTGAAGAAGAGGTTGAGGTAGACATCCTGGAAGGCAATTTGATGTTGTTCTTGGCAAGAAGATTCTTTAATTCATCAATGTCCTTATAACAAAAGTGTCCTTCATGTCCATCCTTTTTGCAATATGCACAAAACCGCTTCTCCTTCTTTGAAGACTCACCCTTTGGAGGTGATGTAGAAGTGTCATGTTGTGTGGAAGTTGATGTTGTGCCTTCTTGTTGAGACTTAGACTTCCAATTCTTCTTCTTTTGACTTTGATTGCCTTGACTCTCATGATTAGCCACCAATGCCTTGGAAGTTGAAGACTTTAGAATCCCCATACTCATCAATTTTTCTTGTTCTAAGACCAAAATTTCTGAAAATGACTCAAATGAAGGCTTAATGAAGGCACTGCCCATGGTCAACTTGTGAGTATTGTAACTTGAAACAAAAGCTCCATATTCAGGAGGAAGATGTTTCAACAAGTGACTAACCAACTTTGCATCCTTTATGGGATTACCACAATCATCAAGTTGTGCTCTATAGTCATTGACTTTGTTGAGATAATCTTGGATTGTGTCAAACTTCCTAGGCTCTAGTTTGAGGAGATCAGTCTCCATTGTGAATCCCATTGCCTCATCCACTTTACCAAATAATTCTTCAAGTTTATCCCAAGCATCTTTAGCATCTTTTATGGTTTTGATGTGATACATGACAGCTACATAAATATTCTCTCTCAACACTCCTAAAGCTTTATAATTTTTGGATGACCATTTAGTTATTGTAGCAGTATCATCATCAGTGTGTTTTTTAATTGTACCATCCACATAAGGATTTAAACCTTGAACCATTAACTTGCTCCATACATTATCTTTCCATGTAGCATAGTTATGTGGAGTTAATTTTACAATAGAACCCATGATGAAAAATGAAAAGAGCACAAGAAAGAGAGAGACACCAGCACACAAGACACCCCCCCAATTCACTCAATCAAAGAACCCCCCCCCAAAAAAAATGATGATTTTGGCACTTTATAACTAGTGTGTGTACAATTGCCACTTGACAAAATGGATCAAAGTGGACTTTTGATTTTGATGATTACAACAGAAAATATGAAGCTATGGTAGACTCAAACAAATAAGACACAAGATCTCTCAAGGATCTAAAAAATTACAAGTGCCAAAAATAGGCCAAAATAGACCAAATTCTGAAAGTACTATGTCTACTCAGAATTTTTCCAAACTGATACTAGATCTAGAAAGTAGACAAAAAAACATGAACTTTAAAAAAAAATAGGACCTGAAAATGTGTCCATATGAGCTCGAACGAAGCCTCTAAAGTTGTAAAAATTAGGATTTGCAATTTTCAAAAAACATTAGAAGAAAATATCAGAAATCACCTACACCATTGTGTAGATCATAAAATTCTACCCCAAAACAAAAAACATTGCTCTGAAAAAGGAGTTCGGATGATTGAGATATCACTATTTGAAAATCGCCTCAGGAATTATTTTTTCTGAATCGCTACCATCGAAGCTTGAAAATTCAAATGGCTCTAGATTTTGCTTTAGATATCTGATTTGGATGAAAAAAATTTTGATTTAGTGGTTTCTGGACCTCCTCAATGTGATGCCAACCTCTGATTTGCACCAACAAGCTCCAATTTTGACCTTCAATAAAATTCTCTGAAAATAGGCTATACAATGAAACTCCTATGGCTTTGATACCATGTAAGAATTTGCCTAAGGCAAAGAGTAGAAACCAAGATCTAGAAGCTCAAGAGATAGCACAAGAGAGACAAATATGATATGATCAAATTATCAAATAAAGATAATAGATTGAATGAATGATTGATTACAATGTAGGAGTGCCTAAATATATATACAATGTAGGAGTGCCTAAATATATAGGCAATGCATGATAACTAGAAGTTATGCAAATGATAAGCTATCAACTAGACATGGTGGAATCACATGTCCACCAAAGGTGGATCATCCTCCATTATACATGAAAGTATGTGAAGCATGTGCAAAAATGAGAGGATGATAATGTGATAAGAGCACTAAAGGTGGATCTCACACACAATGAGGTATGTGATGAAAACTATCACACCTAAAGTGGAGATTCTCCTAACCATGTGCTAAAATAAAATGCAAACTCCTAGGTGTCAAAATGAAAACTAATATGCAAATGCATTATCCTAAGTAAACTTAAGTAAAGTTTAATTAGTAAATGCTTAATTACACCAACAGTCCCCATGACCCCTTTTGATACATTTGAACACTCAAGTGTGTCTTAAGGGGTCCTAGGACCCATTCGGACACACTTGAGCGTTGAATTGTGTCAAAAGGGGTCATGGGAACTCCCTAGGGGTTCTAGTACACCTTATCATGTGTTAGGACCCCTAGGAAGTCCCCATGATCCCTTTTGACACATTTGAACTCTCAAGTGTGTCTTAAACAGACTTGAGCATTAAAATGTGTCAAAAGGGGTTATGGGGACTCCCTAGGGGTCCTAGTACACCTTATCACATGTTAGCACTCCTAGGAGGTCCCCATGACCCCTTTTGACACATTTGAATGTTTAAGTGTGTCTTAAGGGGTCCTAGGACCCCTTCGAACACACTTGAGCATTGAAATGTGTCAAAAGGGGTCATGGGGACTCCCTAGGGGTCCTAGTATGCCTTATCACGTGTTAGGAGCCCTAGGAATTCCCCATGACCCCTTTTGACACATTTGAATGCTCCTAACACGTGATAAGGCATACTAGGACCCCTAGGGAGTCCCCATGACCCCTTTTGACACATTTCAATGCTCAAGTGTGTCCGAAGGGGTCCTAGGATTCCTTCAAACACACTTGAGGTCCTAGGACCCCTTCGGACACACTTGAGTGATGAAATGTGTCAAAAGGGGTCATGGGGACTCCCTAGGGGTCCTAGTATGCCTTATCACATGTTAGGACCCCTAGGAAGTCCCCATAATCAGCTATTGTATCTGCCTCAGATAGTTTGATTATGTTTCTTTGAGCCATGTTTTGCTAAAATGTACATGCAATTGAGTCAAGAATACTAGAAATAATTCTTTAAGAGTCTAATCTAGATTCTTTAATGCTTCTAGTGAATCCAAATTTAGTTCTTATAAAGATGAGATGTCAGTGAATGACTTCTTGCTAATACTAATCTTCCACCAGATCCAAATTCCAACCCTTTTGTGGATCTACAAGCTCAATCGGTAGCCCACAAGATTAGCTAAGAGAAAAATGTGATTGTATATCAACTAATTACAAAATGTTCAGTTGAGGAGAAAATATTGCAATGATCAAGAAGAAAACTGGCTATGGAAAATCTAGTTATGAATTTTGTTAAGAATGAAACTATTAAGGAATTGCATGATATATTACTCAATGGTGCAAGGAATATTCTTGATGAACATGGGATTGTAGTTACATCTATTCAATATACAAAGGAAGATATAGAAAATCTTCTTAATAGAGAGATTTTAAAGTGAGAGAAAAGGACATTTTAGAAGAAAATGGTTATTTTGGTGCCATCCAAGGTATGCCAATTACTTAGGATGAAGAGTAAAAACCCACAGTTAATGGGAAAGAGTGGGAAGAGATTCTTGGACTCATGATAGAAGTTACAGATAAGGAGGAAGAGCTAGGAAGGGGAAAGTGACAAAGGAAAGAAGTAAGATATGTGTGTGAGCCTATATTAGATGATGATGGTGAGTAGTCACCATCTGCTAGTAGCTCAAGTAGTGACAAAAGCTCTTCAGTGCACATGTACACTATCACAAAAAATTCAGATAGAGAAGTAACAAGTGTTGTGGAATTATCCATAGAGCAATGTGAAATGAAGCCTCAAATTGGTTCATTAGCAGGCAAAGAATTTGGTCATGCACTTCATTCTAGCACCACAAATATTTCTATTAGAAATGCCTATTCGTTAATGGCCTTGCATTTACGAGACTTGGGAAACCAAGTTACTCATGTTGGGCAATATCCCTCAAATGTAAGTTCATTGCCACCTTTGGCAAGGCGGTCTCACTCCTCATTTTACAACAAAGGGCAGCCATCTATGGTCCAAGGTTTTAATTTACCTGAAAAATGGAGAGCTTCTCAAGGTACTGATCTCTTTCATAAAGAAGTTCCTGATTCATCTCAAGGTTCTCATTTAGGTGACCAACTCCTTCGAGGTCCACAAATAGATCCATTGATTTCCCAAATTGGTAAAAGGGTAGATGCAATTTTGGAAAGAGTATCTCAATTGAAGAGAAATGCAAATTCCAGTGAGCATAAAGTTATTACAGATCCAATGGGTGTATCTTCTCCACTGACAAATATAACTACATTTCCTGAGACTTGAGTTTAAATGGAGACTGTTTGTTCCCAAACATGCCCTAGTCGAGCAGATGAACTAGATGTTGCTTGAGTAAAGAAGATAGTGGTTTATTAAAGCATCTGCATTATACCACTTGCTATTAGTTACTACTTTTTGAGTGGCTTGCTAGCTGCTTCTGTGTGGGATTTCTATAATATATAATGTCCTCATGCAAGTACATGTCAGTTTTTGTAAACATTTTCTTAGGGATTCGAACGCGGGATAAGGTGTACTAGGACCCCTAGGAAGTCCCCATGGCCCCTTTTGACACATTCGAATGCTCAAGTGTGTCCAAAGAGGTTTTAGGACCCCTTATGACACATTTGAGTGTTCCAATGTGTCAAAAGGGGTCATGGGGACTTCCTAGGGGTCCTAATGCAGTATAATGTGTACTAGGACCCCTAGGAAGTCCCCATGACCCCTTTTGACACATTTGAACACTCAAGTGTGTCCAAAGGCATCGTAGGACCCCTTAGGACACACTTGAGGGTTCCAATGTGTCCAAAGGGGTCATGGGGACTTCCTAGGGGTTCTAACACGTGATAAGGTGTACTAGGACCCCTAGGAAGTCCCCATGACCCCTTTTGACACATTTAAATGCTCAAGTTTGTCTGAAGGGGTCGTAGGATCCCTTAGCACACACTTGAGAATTCCAATGTGTCAAAAGGGGTCATGGGGACTTCCTAGGGGTCCTAACACATGATAAGGTGTACAAGAACCCCTAGGAAGTCCCCATGACCCCTTTTGACACATTTAAACACTCAAGTGTGTCCAAAGGCATCGTAGGACCCCTTAGGACACACTTGAGCATTCCAATGTGTCAAAAGGGGTCATGAGGACTTCCTAGGGGTCCTAACGCATGATAAGGTGTACTAGGACCCCTAGGACACACTTGAGGATTCCAAGTGTGAACTATTCTTCAAAGCCTCCATTTATGAGTAGCTAGGGTTTACGACACCTATAAAAGGCACAACTATGCCCCTGTAGGGACTCATGCTCGTGCTCAAAATGATATTATTTTCATAAATTCCCTAACATTTAATACAAACATTTAGCTAGCCACCTTTAAAGATCTAGAAGAAATAAAAAAAAAAATTAGGCCAAAACTACATACCGCATTTCTATATGTAGTACCGTTAGCTTCAACAATCTAGTTGGCTTCCTCTGCTAAGGCATGAAGAACTTCATTAATGTCTTCTCTGGGAGGAAGATTATAATTTCTATATTTTCACCAGCCCTAAATTTTTTTTTTCGTTAGTGCTTTCCACCTCTGCTCTCTCAATTTAGTCATCTCCCTCTCCGCTGCACTCAACTTAGCCATCCTTACCTACTCTTTAATAGAGATTCTCCAAAATTTGTATACAAAGACATCCTATAGGAAAAAATGAAAAGTTTCCTAGAGAATATCCACAATTCGTATACAAAAGCATCATATAGGAAAAATGAAAAAAAATTAATAGCTAAAAGGTAAAATTTATCATTAACGCCGGTAGTACCAAGGTCATACCCACTTTTAAATCCTGGCCTATGATGTGCAAAAGGAGAAAAGAAAGTTTCCCATTATTGCATATTAATGGGAAAGAGTGGGAAGACCTTCTTGGACCCATGATAGAAGTTATAGATAAGGAGGAAGAGCTAGGAAGGGGAAAGCAACAAAGGAAAGAAGTAAGATATGTGTGTGAGCCTATGTCAGATCATGATGATGAGTACTCACCATCTAGTAGTAGCTCAAGTAGTGATAGAAGCTCTTCAATGCACATGTACACTAACACAAAAAATTCAGATAGAGAAGTAACAAGTGTTGTGGAATTATCCATAGAGCAATGTGAAATGAAGCCTCAAATTGGTTCATTAGCAGGAAAAGAATTTGGTCATGCACTTCATTCTAGCACCACAAATATTTCTATTAGAAATGCCTATTCATCAATGGCTTTGCATTTACGGGACTTGGGAAACCAAGTTACTCATGTTGGGCAATATCCCTCAAATGTAAGTTCATTGCCACCTTTAGCAAGGCAGTCTCACTCCTCATTTTACAACAAAGGGCAGCCATCTATGGTCCAAGGTTTTAATTTAGCTAACAAATGGAGAGCTTCTCAAGGTACTGATCTCTTTCATAGAGAAGCTCCTGATTCATCTCAAGGTTCTCATTTAGGTGACCAACTCCTTTGAGGTCCACAAATAGACCTATTGATTTCCCAAATTGGTAAAAGGGTAGATGCAATTTTCAAAAGAGTATCCCAATTGAATAGAAATGGAAATTCCAATGAGCATAAAGTTATTGCAGATCCAATGGGTGTATCTTCTCCACTGACAAATATAACTGCATTTACAGAGACTTGAGTTTAAATGGAGACTGTTTGTTCCCAAACATGCCCTAGTCGAGCAGATGAACTAGATGTTACTTGAGTAAAGAAGATAGTGGTTTATTAAAGCATATGCATTATCCCACTTGCTATCAGTTACTACTTTTTGAATGTCTTGCCAGCTGCTTCTGTGCGAGATTCCTGTAATATATAATGTCCTGATGCAAGTACATGCTAGTTTTTGTAAACATTTTCAGTTCTAAAGTGTTAGTGAGCAATATCAAAGAAAAGGTTCTTGCATGTGTTATTTAGACACATTAATAAATTAGGAAACCAATTTTCTCCCATTACATGGAAGAAATGCCTAGATTCACTTTGTCGGTATCAATAGGCAGCAAGATGAGGGAAGAAATATATTTTTGAAGAGGAAGTACAAATGTTACTGTCCAAAACCATCTGGAGAGTAATATTCTTCTCCTAATTGTAATAAGAAACTCAAAATGCAGAAGACACCAAATAGTTGGGGCATCTATTTCCTATTACCTATGTCAATTTTAGTTCAATTCCTACGGATGATATTCTCAATGTGTAAAAATAAACTAATGTGTTATTTTAAAATGGTGTTGACTAAAATTTATGAACATATGTCAAATATCCATTTTTTCCAAAATTTGAAATAGAACCAGTGGAAATATAATCAAATTTGTGAATTTCACATCCAATCATTGGATGTTAATCAAAAGTACAACACAGTAATATAAATTTGAACCAATAAACAATCTTAGTCTTACTTCAAACCTACTCTTGTGTATGTGGGTTCTTGGAGGTATCTACTAAACAATGTGTGGATCCATAATGTCCCTATCTAGGACCTTAATCACTTTACTTAAAACTCCTAATTAGAATTTGGATTTCTAGTGCCTGTTGTGATATTATTTAAGTTTGCCTTGCTCCTTACTGATTAATATTGTAATGAATTGGTTATCCTTCCCCTTCTCTCTCTCTCCTACTCTCTCCCCTTCCCCTCTCTCTCTCTCTCTCTCTCTCTCTCTCTCTCTCTCTCTCTCTCTCTCTCTCTCTCTCTCTCTCTCTCTCTCCCCTTCCCTTTCTCTCTCTCAATTACTCTCCCCCCCACCCCCTTCTCTCTCTCTCTCTCTCTCTCTCTCTCTCTCTCTCTCTCTCTCTCTCTCTCCGTTATCTCCTCTCTCTCATCACCCTCTCTCTCTATCTCGAGCTATCTCTCTCTCTCTCTCTCACCTTCTCACTCTCTCTCTTCCTCTCTCAGCCCCCGCCACCTTCTCACTCTCTCTCTTCCTCAATGGCCGCCCATGAATTTTTTAAATGGCTGATTAATTTCCTTTGCTTCTTTCAATGGCCATCCATGATTTTTTTGCAATCTTCCAACCTTTCGTACATAGTCGTAAAATACATATTAATATATTATACATATAAAATAATATATAATATATAATGTAACATTTAATACTAATATATTAAATAATATTTAAAATGTAAAATATATATTATATAATATATATTATATAATATTTAATATATAATATTATATATAATATATAATTCTAATATATAGTTTTTGATATTAATATATAATTAAATAATATTTAATGTAAAATGTATATTATATAATATTTAATATATATAATATATTATCTAATATATAGTTTTTAATATTAATATATATTAAATAATATTTAATGTAAAATGTATATTATATAATATTTAATATATAATTGATATTATATAATATTTAATATATCTAATATATAGTTTTTTATATATAATATATCATATGAAGGATGGAGAAATGGGAGGAGAAAAGTGGAGGAAGGGAAAGTGAAAATTCAAAATTATACCGTCATATTCAGGTACCTAATTAGGCTTGATATTGCTTTGTGCACCAAACCTACATGGTCAACTATTGAAATGTCTCAAAAATGTGTTTTTCCCCTGTTTCTCTGAGTTTCGGACCTTTGACAATGTAGCTGCTGACTTTTTTTTCACCTGAATTTGATAAAACAAAAAGGGTATCTTAAGGAGATTATCATCTTTCTATCGATATAATTTCTATCAAATTTTGAATTCGGTAAGTAATTATTAGTTATTTTCTAATTGAGCTACCTCTAAAGTGTTGATTTATATACTGATTGAAAAAATGACTATAACTTTCAGACGGTATAACATTTTTGAAATCCAAAAAATGCATCACATTCTATGGTTCGCCTACTATAAGGAAAATAAAATAAAATTTGAATTTTGTAAAGTTTTGAATGAGTTAAGGTGGTCAGACACGGGAGTTTTTTTATTCTGAAAATGTTGTAGCAGAAATTTCATAATTAATTATTTTTTTGGAATAAAATTACAAAAAAAAATGCGTCACATCCAAGAATGAGTCTACTACTTATATATTAAGTCTTATAAAAAAATATTATCATTCGATCATGATTAACATGGTCAGACATACACCTACTTCTTATATTTTTCCTAAAATTTTTGTACTATTGTATTGAAATCTATACTTTTCAACAATTATATAAATTTTTTTTTAGAAAAGGCCTAGTAGTTTAGAAACTACATTCAATTTCCTACAAATTCTATTCTTACAACTTTTTGCTATTAGGTTGATAGCTAGTTCAAATTTTCACATCAAGTTGACTAACCCTAATTTGCTAATTTTTTATTGCCACTTAAGGGCATAGTTTGGCCCCTCATGATCTGCACATACCCATGAATGGTTTGAAAAGCATACTCTGATTGGATATTTTGTGGGCCACACTCCTCCTGAAAGTATCCTCAAATATTGGGTAAACAAGAGCTGGACCCCTCATGGGCTCCGCCTTAACGGTTTGCAAAACCTTACCAAAGGTTTTTTTATTTTCCGTCTTGCTAACCCTTCCCAGGTGGAAGCCACTTTTAGCCGCGGGCCTTGGACGGTTAGGTCATCCCTGCTTGTTTTTCAAAGATGGTCTTGAGACTTCATTGTCTCAGATGACAAGAAACTTAGGGTCCTTGTTTGGGTTGAGTTTCCTGGTCTCCCTTTGTCGTGCTGTCTGTTTATTGATTCTATTTCTAAAACCCTTGGTAAGGTCATTGTCATGGAGCATGACAAGTTTTTTAATGCCCATCCCTAGAATCATGTCTGTGTGGAGGTCGACCTTTCTAGGGACCTCAGGACACTATTGAAATCCAAGTTGGTGCTCTCACCATCTCTTAGAAAGGGCTTTATTTGAACTTGCCAAACACCTGTTATAGGTGTCAATCAGTAGAACACAAGATTAAGGACTGCCCTCTAGTTACCTCTTGGGTGAAGCCATCACCAAAGGAAGCACTAGTCAAAAACTCAGAAGTTGGAAAAAAAGAAGAATGGAATACAGTACACAAAAAGGCAGGAATGTCTCAAGCTCTAAAATGGGCACACGCTGCTTCTACGGCAGTGTTGCCTCTGGAACCTCCAATTGGAGATCTTCCTCTTTCTGCTGAAGTGCCACCAGTTGTGCCACCTATTTCACACCCTGTTAATCAAGGGAAAACTTTAGCTGTGAGGCCTACCACTTCAAAGGTAGTGCTCATGCCGCAAGTTGTTTCTTTGGCTTCCTCCCAGTCTTTGTGTCAGTCTCACAGTCCTGATGGACACACAGACGACCCCCAAAAAATGATAGTTTATCTCTTCTGGAGATTTACTTCCCAGCTTTGGCTCTATACCAGCACTTCCCAGCTTTAGCTCTGTACCAGCTTTCTTGCAAAATATTTTCTCCTCTCTTGGGGATGAGAAAACCATGCAAGATTTTTTATGAATTTTATATCCTGGAATGTGTGAGGTCTAACTGACCTCTCTAGAAAGTACTATGTTCATGATACCCACCACAGACTTCATAGTCTAGATGTTCTATGTTTTCAAGAAGTGAAAATCTTAGGTTTCCTGCTTAATTCTTCTTGTCATGTCATTTGGCCGGATGACATTATTTTTTCCTCTCAGAATGAAGCTGGTAAAGGTGGTGTCATTACTATTCTATCACCTCACCTTCATTATTTTGTTATTGCTCATGGATCTGATCCAATGCAGTATGTCACTTGGATTTTATTTTCTTTTCAAAACCATTCTTTTGGTATCATTAATGTTTATGCTCCCAATGATGTTGTGGAAAGATCTCAGCTTTGGTGCTGCTGGCGGACAATTTGCCTCTTGCTACTTGGGTTATGTGTGGGGAATTTAATATGGTTGAACTGCCTCTGAAAAGGAAGGGATTTTTCCTTTTTGATGGACAACTGGGGAGAGAGAAGTTTGGTACCATATGCACAATAAATTGGGGCTTTTTGATCCCAAAGCTAACCGCCACCAATAGGGTGGGGTTTGGCATACTTGGTCTAATTTTAAGGTTGGTTCTGACCGTATATTTCAAAGATTAGATCATGCTATGATAACTACTCAATCTTTTTTCTCTTTCTCTAAAGATCGAGGCCTACCTGTCACTCCTTTGATAGATTTGACCTTGTTACATCACTTCCCCCATTTATTTTTCTATCACTTGGCATTCTTCTGCCAGGCAGGCTGCTCATACGCCATTTTTCCTCAACACATCAGTGCTGACATATGCTTCCACTATTGCTCACATTCTTCAAGTCTGGAATCTTGAGCCTTAGCCCCACATTCATCTTGGTTGGATTCAATGGTGGAATGATGCCATCACCCATACTACAAGATTTGTTCACATTTACGATCATCAATTAGCCCATTACAGGAATCATGCTTATGAAGCCTAATAGTAAGGCTCTTTGCAATGCTACTGATGCACTTGCGTTGAATCCCTTTGATTCTGAGCTTCAGCTTAAGTTGGCCCAGCTTTGACATGAGAAGAAAATTGTAGATGCTTATGCTACTCATGGAGCTCAAATCAAAGCTCACCTCCACTAGTTGGAGGTGGGCGATAAAGCCTCTAAGGAGTTTTTCATGCCCTCAAAGCCTGACATACGAGTGTTGGTATTCAAAAAATCAAACAAGGATATGAAACCCTTACTGAGCTCCCTACCATTCACCAGGCTTTTCGTTCAACATTATGAAAAAGTGTTTGCTTCGCAGGTTAATTCCTTTACGCGAGAGGAGGCTCTTAAGGCTTGTATTGCTGTTACTCCAAACCATGTAGTGGTTGAGTAGTGGGGCCTTTTGTGAGCAACTGCTTACCATCAGTGATCTCAAAGAAGCATCTTTCTCTATGGCTAATGATAAATCTCCTGGATGTGATGGCTTCCCCTGTGAATTCTACAAGCACTTATGGGATGCTATATGTCCCTGACCTGCATGATGTTTATCTAGAGGCCTTTGATAATAAAAGTTTGGGTTCTTTAATTAATAAAGGGAATATCAAAATCATACCTAAGTCTAGTGACCCCAAGGATATATGCAATTGGGAGGCCCATCACCTTGTTGAATGTCTCCTACAAGATAATTGCTAAGGCTTTAGCTCTCAAGATCAGACATCTCCTTTCGCTTATTTTTTTCCCTAAGCAAACTAGCTTTATTAAATCCAGGTATATCCTTGACAACATTATTGATGTTTGGGAAGGGATGGAATGGGTTCACTAGTCTAAGCAGGCCACTTTATTCTTCAAAATCAATTTTGCTAAAGCCTATCACCCGCATTGAATGACCTTTTATTCTTTCCATGCTCCAAGCTCTTGGATTCGGTCATCATTTCTTACAGTCTACAGAAATGCTTTTTGGTGATGCCTCTGCATGCATCACTATCAATGGGTCTCAATTTGATACTTTTGGACTTTTTAGATCCATTCGGCAAGGCTATCTGCTGGCTCCTGTGTTATATGTGCTTGATGCTGAAGGCTTTGAGTATTTGCTTGCCAATTTTGTTTCCTCTAGTTTGGTGTGGGGCATTTCCCTTCCTGATTCCTCTTCCCAGCTTGTTAATGGTCACTTTATTGATGACTCCTTTCTCACTCTTATTGAGAATGAGGAGAATATATCTAATGCCTTACAGTGCTTGGACACCTTTTGTCAAGCCTCTGGATCTGCTATCCAATGGCATAAGACCATTTGTTTCAAATTGTCTTTCCTTCCAGCCCCTCCCTAGCTTGCCAAGTTTGACTGAAAATGGGTCCAACATGGAGAAGTTTTCCAATTCTTGGGTATTCCCTTTGCCTTCCATGGATCCTTTGTGGACTTATGGAATGCTATGATTTCCAAGATTGAGAAAAAGTTACAATATGGGATTTGCAAGCCTCTCTCCCTTGCTAGGAAATTTCAAATTTGTTCCAAGGTTCTGATTGCTACTCATGTCTACTACTCTTCTTGTTGGGCTCCTTCTAAAGCTTAGTATCTCAAGCTAGAACGCATCCTCAGAGACTTTCTCTGGGCCTCTAGAGCTGACAGCCATGGGTTCCATAGGGTTTCCTAGGAGTACTGCTGCCTTTCTCAAGATTTTGGAGGCCTTGGCATTCTCTCCACCCAAAATAAAGGTCATGCTCTTTGTGCTAAGTGGATTATTCATGCTCTCACTGGGGATGAAGCCTGGAAGATTCTTATCAGACACTGCATCTCTTCAAGATTCCCTGTTCACAGGCCAGCTTGGAAGGGCATTGGTCTTCAGACCTTGCTCGCTATGAAATAACTTGTTCAGATTCAGGGTACTTTCATCATCAAGAGCATTTGGAAAGCCTAGGAAGCTATTAAGCCTTGGCTTCATTGGGATGGTGATGAATTTCGCAATGGGCTTTCTTTCAATCAATAGAGCCTATGGTGGTCACCATTGTTTTCTATTCAAGGCATCCCTCTAGCTAAGACTCAAGGGGCTAGTGCTCTATTTTTTTTCAAATGTGGCATTCAGACTCCCAAGGAACTCTTCTATAGGGCACTATGAGTCTACTTTGGGGAGGATATGCAGTGCAATACCATTTGGCTCACTTTGATCGTCAGACTTTTGATCTGCTGGTTTCTGCAATTCCTGCTAACTTGCTTCATAACCTTGGTGTTCTTGCTTCATGATCTACTTCAGTATCTTGCCACTCCTTTCAGCAATTACAAGCCAAGGCTGGGCTACAAGTGGTTGTCTCCCCATCTTTCGATGGTGGACACTCTTAATCAAAGACAACATCTTCATTCTTCCACCTCTCACTAGACCTCTCACTTTCAAACTGTTTGGGCTGCCATTATGGAGCCCAAGATGGCTCTTTTTGCTTAGTGTTTACTTTTCCAAGGGCTTCTTATGGGATCTAGGCTCAAACATCTAGGTGCTCATGACCCTCGATGTCCTTTTTGTGGTCACCTAGAGAATTTTTTGCACATCTTTTGGTTCTGCAGGAGAGCTCAATAGTATTGGCAGTGGATTCATGATATTTTCAAACCCTTTAGGCCCAAGCCTTTTTGCTGGCATATGATTGTCTTAGGGGATTCTCCTAGGCTTCCTTCTAAGTTTACCCAGATTTGGCATACTTTCAGGATGGAGATTTTGTTCACTTTGTGGAAAGATAGGAATGCTATTATTTTTTCTCAGAGATTTCTTGATACAAATATTGCTCTATATAACAATGCTTGCATATGTAATAATGATATGATGTAGATTCAAGTTCAAGCTAATAAAGTGGCTCTTGAGGTGGCTCACCTACAGGAGCTGCTCAATCACTAAGGCAATGCTCCTTGCATTGTTGCTCCAGGTTCCTCCTAAGGCCATTTCTATTGAAGGTACTCCTCCTAGAGGCCACTGCCATGGATACAACTCTTCAGATCACCACTCCCATACCCCACAGTCGTAGGCTCCCCGCCACCACTCTCCTAGAGGTGGTGACGATGGTTGGTAGCACCGCTGGTCTTCTCTGCCTCACCGTACTTTTGGGTGGTCTCCAGCTTCGGCTCACTCTACCCCTCTTGATGCTCCCGATACCTATCATGGCTCTGATTTTCCATCTTACCACCTCCTCCAAGTTTCCCCCGCTTGGCTCTGGCCATTTCTCCACCCTAGGTAGATGAGAAAGAGAAGAAAGAAGCAACAAATTATGGTTGGTTGCTTCTTGACCCTCATGTCAACCCCAATGACGTGTGGGGTTCTGATGATAAAGATTCTCCTCCTTTTAGCACTGTTCTTGCTGCTTAAAGGCTTTATGCCCTTTTTTTATGAATAGTTGATTGTTGTTTCCAGCTTTGCCGTGTGAACTCTACGAGATGATTTTTATGTCTCCCGGCCCCTTTTTTGTAAATATGTAACTTTAATATTTTATTAATAGAGAAGGCACTATTCATAAAAAAAAATTCACTATTTTTTGGTGTCTGTGCTCAGTTTTAGAAAATTATGCAACCGAATTTGGCCTAGAAACATAGAAATGGAGAAAACCTAGAAACCTTTTGTCTTTCTGAGAAAGGTCAACCTTGACCCCAAAATAGGGGTAAGATCTTACCCCGGGGCACAATCTTACCCCTAAAAGTTGACCTTGACCTACACTGTTCTGAAGAAAATTCTATTTGCGGATCCTGAAAGTTTGCCGAAAAGGGTACACAGATCTAAACTGCAATTCGCTATCCTACACCTATACCTACAAGAAAAAGGGTTTTTTTTGTTTGGATGAGGGGTTTGCCTTGGTCAAACCCCAGTTTGGAATGAACCTTGAAATGTAATTGAAATAGAGAATGCTAGCAAGTAGTAGAAGTAGATCTAACATTGAAGCTATGATATTCAATAGATATGCAATTGTATTTGGAATGTAAACAAGTATATTGATATGAAAGCTTGGAGTCAACACTAACAAATGTAAATCAAAACCTCCATGATTGTATGCTTGGAATCCACCTTGAAGGGAGAATGAATAGATCTTGAGGATGAACAAAGGATCGTGAAGGAAGATCACACCACCATGATGGATAGATATAGGGTTTGAATGATGAATCTTGAATGCTTGAACCAAATCCCTTCAAAGGCTTGAAAGCTTGAATCCTTGATCTTCAATGGAGAGCTTGAATGCTTGAATGTAGATGATGGCTTGAATGCTTCTATGAAAATTTGTGCTTAAAGGATAGAGTGCTTGATTAAAAAAGATGCTTGATTGATGATGTAGCTCACACCTGATTGCACTTGAGATATGGTAGATGGATTGAAATGAGAGAGGAAGGCTTCCTTTTATACTAGTCTAGGGAACAAACTTCTATAGAGGGTGAAATAGGAGAATTAATTCCCATTTAAACCCTTAACCCCTCGAAATGGATCTAGATTAAATATAATTTAAGAGTTTACTGTTCCAAAATATGAAACAATTGACTCAGAAGTGGGAAAATAAACTTTCCAAAGCCCGACATCCCAAAACTTCTGGAATCTGAAATCTGGACCCAGGGTCAGGGTCAAGGTTGACTCTGACCTAGGTCAAGGTTGAGGTCGACCTTAACCTAGCACTAGTATAATTTAGCAAATAAATGACAACATGACTTAACGTTTAGTTACATGACTAAAACTAACCATATCTACTATTTTTTTACAATTCACAAGTACAAATGACCAAATAAATGAATAATTTGGTCATTAGGTAATATCACAAGGTCAGAAAAATATAAATGACTAAATAAATAATCAAATAAATGACTAAATAAATGACCAAATAAATGACTAAATAATTAGTCACCACTAAAAAATGACTAAATGAATGATTATTACTCCTTTGTACTAACATTCAGTAATATCATATACTTATATACTTAGAAGTTGTATTTCAACAGTAATGTCTATTCACCAATAGGATAGATTGAAGGAAGTTGGGCAGGATCCAATGCTTGAAAAAAGTAACAAAGTCTTTTGATACTAGTGCTTTGTTTGCTACTAGCTTTGCTACTGGATCTCCCACCAGTAGAATTGACATGATCTTGGAACTTCTGTTTGAAAGGAGTAGTGGCAAAATCCATCAGCTAGGATCTTTGCTAAACCTTAAACATGAAATTATCTTTATTGAATTTGATTCATAAAATCTATTCACCTTTATACTTAGAAATTGTGTTTGAAAGGGGTAGTGTCAAAAGACATCAACGAGGATCTTTCTATTCTATGTGTGCTCTGATCTTTTTAATAAAAACCTTGTTATGAAGTCAATGGTATGAAACAGGGTCAATGAGTTTTACCTCTATTGTTTGATTTCTAGATTTGACTATGTATTTATTTTTCAATCAACATTTCAGATCACACTCTATGATCTATCATTAGGATGAGAGCCAAGAGATAAAAATAAAGATTGTGATTGAACCAAAGCTTAGAAAGAAGAAGAGAACAAGAATGAGATGAGGTCCAAGGTAGGGGTTAAAGGAAGTCAAAGGGAACTTGCTAGAGATAAAATAAAAAATAAAAGAGAAAAAAATTAAAAAATAAAAATAAAAATCCAAAAGGCACAAAGGAAGACCAAAAAAATAAAAATAAAAAATAAACAATAAACAAAACAATGATTAAAAATAATAGAGACAAAAATAAGTATGTATATATCAAGATAATATGCATACACACATAGGCATAAATACAAACACCTAGTAGAATGAAAAGAAAATAAAAATAAAATAATAAGACAAAACACACACACTCTCTATATATCAATAAAAGCATAAATAAAAACACAAAATAAAAGAGGAAATAACCTAAAATAACAAGACCAATCAAATAAGAAAGAAAATATAAATGCAAGAAAGAAAATATATTTATTTCTTGTTTGATGATCTTATTATTATTATTTTATTTCTTATATATATATGAAATTATATTAATGAATATACCATGAAATATATATATATATATATATATATATATATACATATATATATATATACATATACATATATATATACATATACATATATATATATATACATATACATATATATATATATACATATACATATATATATATATACATATACATATACATATATATTATATATACATATACATATTTATATATATATACATATACATATATATATATATATACATATACATATATATATACATATATATACATATACATATATATATATATATACATATACATATATATATATATATGTATATATGTATATATGTATACATATATATATATGTATAAATATATATATATGTATACATATATATATATATGTATACATATATATATATATGTATACATATATATATATGTATACATATATACATATATATATATGTATACATATATACATATATATGTATGTATACATATATATATATACATGTATACATATATATATATATACATGTATACATATATATATATATATATATATATATAAGTATATGTATATATATATAGATATATATATAGATATATATACATGTATATATATACATGTATATATGTATATATATATATATGTATATATATATATATGTAATATATATGTATAAATGTATATATATATGTATATATGTATATATATATATATATATATATATATATATATATATATCTATATATATATATGTCTATATATATATAGATATATATATATATATATAGATATGTATATATATATATATATATGTGTGTGTGTGTGTGTGTGTGTGTGTGTGTGTGTGTGTGTGTGTGTGTGTGTGTGTGTGTGTGTATGTGTCTATATAGATATATATATATATATATATAAACAACCAAACCAAAACATTAAAAAAATGCAAATGATATGACAATTAAGACTAATAAGGAGGATAAGGCTAAAAAAATTCTCAGAGAATACAAATAGCATGTAATTTTGGTGAAGGCTCTAGCCTTTACGCGGGTATCTCAAACACTGGATGGATTAGGATTTGTGGTTGCAATTAACGATGCCAGTTCAGGCTTGAGAATTGTTCTTCACCCTCTTCTGCATTCGTGGTAGGAGTAAATTGGACCCCCCTCGGTAAGAGAAGAATTGAAACCAACATTAATTCTCAATTACCAATGCTTCCTCAGAGGTTCTTAGACTCTAGATCATCTGCCATAGTTCACTCACTGATCTCAGAATATGTTACTAGGGCTAACTGAATACCCCTTGGTACATACAACATTATAGTGTACTATTTTGAAGTGGTTTCTCATGCTCTAGAAAAACTCCACATTGACCTTTGTATTTATCAATTTTCATTTAATTAGTTTAATATCTATTACATGATTTATAATTTAACATTATATAACAAATATTAAATAAAAATAAAAACTTATACAAAAGATACAAAATAATAATATATTTTTATATTAATATGTGTTAAGGAAAATAAACATGTCACTTAACAAACCTTAAAATTGATTAAAAGAAAATGTTAAAAGAGGGGAAAAAATATTGTGGAGTGATTAAACATTGTTGGCAATGTAGAATTCCTTATTTTCAAGCCTATTGGTAATTTGAGACATGGGTTCTAAATCCCTAATGCTTGGTAATCTCTCCAGTACTAGAAGTGTCAAATCCAAAGAAAGATCCACACACATATCTTGAGGCCGAGTAGCTAAGGGACCAATAACTAAGGTAGGAAAGAATTTTTCACATCTGATTTTTCAAGACTAAGGGGGGTGTCTGAGATATTGAATTTTTAATAAATAGATTGAACTCTTCATTTATGCAAAATCTTCTCAAAACATAATGTATTCTAATAGTGATGTCACAATATACTTATGTGTTATTATTAAGATATAATAATTTAGGAATCTAATTAACACATATCCTACCATACAAGAATCTGAGATTGCATTTTGATAGCACAATTTATGATTTAATGTAGCTCATATGATGACACCAAAAAACACTAAACTACTAGAATTGAAAGGTGTTAAATTTGATGGATTTGTGTGCTTAGGACTGTTAGGGAGAAATAAAGGAGTAGATCAATGTTTATATCCACTTGGGAAACAAAGTCTCTAGATTTAGATGAAGTTATTTTAATCAATTTATCACAAAAGATTGATGCTCAAAATGAAAAGACAATCTAGGCTCTACACATATATTTAAAAAAAGTAATTGATAATTAAAAAATATTAAGTGAATCTACTTAACAATACTGAAACATTCAAATGCTTTATTATTTTGAGAAGATACCATACATTATTCACTACTATAAAAAGGTGTATTTTAAGATATATTTTTAGACAAAATTAAAATTTCATCTTAAATATTTAAGATATTTTAATTATTATAAATGAAATGGAAACTATTATTATTGTATTAAATTAAAACTTATGAAAAATTCTGATTCATTTTCATTTAGGTGGTTCATTTAGGCAGTAACAAGAGGTAGAGGAAGGCGGGAGATAGAGGATGGTGGAAATTTTCAGAGAAAAATCACGGGATTTGAGAATAACTTTCAGGGATTGCATTTAGATCCCTCATTTGGGTCTATCCAGTTGGGTCACAGGTCACATGAAATCATTGAGTGGCTTTCTATTCTCATAGAAAATTCTTGCAAAAGGGATTTGATGTGTTTTTCCTCCTGGAATTTCTACAAGGCCACGAGTAAACAATGTTGATTCTATATGCTTGTAGGCACGCCATTTCTCCCAAGAGTTGTAAAAGAGGGTTGTGAAGAGATTGAGGATAGTGAAAGGGGATTTTGTTTAAAGGAGATTGACTTGGTAGTAAATCATGTGTGTGGAAGATTGAAGGATAGGTGTTGGGTGCATATTGTCCAGAAGGTGAAGTTCTATGCCATCAAAGCTCATAGGGTAGCTCTTGATGAATTTGTCAGTGATCTTGTTCGAGTGAGTGTTTTAAGGTATACATGATATTGTTTTAGTTTTTTATGTAATGTATTTGTGAATATAATATTAGATATTTTGTGTCCTATAAAATTGAAACTATATGAATTTTAGTTTAACAGATACGTTGAGCATCGTTATTACACCTGACAATGGCAGGAATTTGATGCAAATTGGGAGTTATTCTTAAAATCTTTTTTATTTTTATTTTTAGAAGGACATGGTATATCCCTAACACATGTTTCTATATAGCAATAAAAAATATTGGCCTCCTCTAAACACTTCCTTTAAAATAAACATATATAAATAGGGTAATCTATCATGCCATATCCTGAATTACCCAACTAAATTTGTGCACAATACGAGCCAGCTTAAAATTCTATCCCAATAGAGCATTATTGTGTATGTGTTGTGCATGGTCTAGACAAATATGGATAATTAATGAAGTAAGAATTCAATCATTAATTGTAGCAGAAGAGCCAATACTTTCCTCGGCCTACTTTATGGTTAATTTTGAAACCTCTACAAATTAGGGTCAAAGGAGCACCAATAGACATGGACAAATTCAAGGCACTACCTTTCTAACATTGAATGTATATAAATAGAAGCCTCCACTCACATTGTCATAATGAATAAAATTGATTCTATCTCTAAGAAGGATAGATGTTTCTTAACTAGCTTGAGAAAATGTCAGTACACAAACTCTAGGGTATGTTATGGTGCATCTTCAAAAACCACTACAAAATTTTGTAGTACCTGTGGAATGGTTGAAAAAACTAGTCGTGCAAGGGTTGTAGCAGAAGATCCAAAGAAAAATGAATTAGAAGGGAGAAATTTTTTTTCATTGTAAGTTGTTTATTGGACTTATGTAATGCATGCTTATTAATTATAACTACACATAGTATTAGTTATGTGAATTTTAGATATATTCTACATTCTGATTAGAGGTTATTTATTGAACTCAAGTTTTAAATATGATTTTTATTTCTGAGTTGATTATAATCTTATCCATCAAACCCAAGTTTGTGTATATGCATTTTTGTCTTCAACCTGAAGAATATAATTTCAAATTCAATCTTTATAAGTTGTCATTTTTGTCTTTCTTCTGAAGAGATTTAATCAAAATGTCCTCAACACATTCATTTATATGACTTAAAACTCCAAACTAAGGGCTCACCAAAATATTCTTCTTGAAGCACAAGTATTGATCAATGGCTCATCATTTGATATTTCAAAGGCTAGTGCATGATTTGATGCTTCTTCCTTCAACTTGGGATCTTCACAACTAATAAGTGATATCTTTTTTGTCTTGACTTAACCAGTATCATTTACATTAATCTTAGTCAAATTTTCTCACTTCTAAGCTAAGAACTAAATTAAAACACAACAAATTCATGTCGTACTCTACATTTGAGCTCACACATTTACTAGACGGTAGTGTCTTTGTATTCTAGTATCTTGTATGTTGGAGGTCCCAAGTTAAATTCTAAACCAAAACCTTTGATAATATAGTTTATTTAAAATTGTGGACACATAATACATGCTTAAATTATCACCTACTATATGGTGCCACATCTAGATAGAGGTTGCATGATGTCCCAAGTATCCTTAACAAAAAAAATTATTCATCTCTCAACCTTCAACCATATGTAATCTCTTTACTAAAAATAAATAAATACTTACAGATGATCAAAACATAAATTTAATATGAAAAGACTCATGATGTTTGGGTGCATAATTAAACTTTGGAAATTTCCTCCCAAAAAGGGATCTCATGAGCATAGAGTGAGTAAGGTTAAGCAAACTCCTCCAACTCCTAAGGTAAAAAAATTCAATTTTGGTGATGCTGCAAAATTTAAAATAGATTTAGCTAGATAATTTTATGGAGATTCTAAATGGAAGTTCATTTTTATTTTATGATTGGCATTGGAAAAGACTTATGGGCCCACTAGTGCATGTTTTTTTTTAAATAAAGTGTGAATAAATAGTAATTAGAAAATATGTTACAAAAACACTCACAACAGAGGCTCATTCAACACATGGAGAATAAAACATACATATTATAAAGAAAATAAAAAGTAGCAATATGATATTCAATAAAAATAAGCATTTAGATAATACGTAATAGCTACCTGATAAAATACGAGGAAAACTCGATACATGATAAATGACCAAAACAATAGTTAAATAAAAAGTTCAGATTGAAGATCTTATTCTCTATCTCATTTGAGTGATCTCCAGATCCTTTGCATGATTCTAAATCAGGTCCCTTCTGGAGCAGTGAACTAAAGTAAAAGTTAGGGATGAAAACTACTTAGGATGTGAGGGGGATAACCATCAACATGTTAAGCTTGCAGTGGTGCATTATTTTATTTATTGGATATGGATAGAACTGTGTAATGGTGTGTATGCTTCAAATTTCAGGTGAAATTATAGCACTCAATGTAACTCAATTGATGACATTGTATGTTCCACTCCAAGTCAATGTTTTTAACTATCATAAGCCTTTTATGCAATTTTTGGATTACTAGCAGATGGTATAACTGAATCTTCTAGTGAATAATTGTCAAATTGTTCATTAATTTATAAATCATTTCTTGTACTGATGCATTTCCTTTTTCTAATTCAGGCTTGAGAATTGTTCTTCACCTCCTTCTGCATTCGTGGTAGGAGTAAATTGGACCCCCCTCGGTAAGAGAAGAATTGAAACCAACACTAATTCTCAATTACCAATACTTCCTCAGAGGTTCTTAGACTCTAGATCGTCTACCACAATTCACTCACTGATCTCAGAATATGTTACTAGGGCTAACTGAATACCCCTTGGTACATACAACATTACAGTGTATTGTTTTGAAGTGGTTTCTCATGCTCTAGAAAAACTCCACATTGACCTTTGTATTTATCAATTTTCATTTAATTAGTTTAATATCTATTACATGATTTATAATTTAACATTATATAACAAATATTAAATAAAAATAAAAATTTATACAAAAGATACAAAATAATAATATATTTTTATATTAATATGTGTTAAGGAAAATAAACATGTCACTTAACAAACTTTAAAATTGAAAAGAAAATGTTAAAAGAGGGGGAAAAATATTGTGGAGTGATCAAACATTGTTGGCAGTGTACAATTGCTTATTTTCAAGCCTATTGGTAATTTGAGACGTGGGCTCTAAATCCCTAATGCTTGGTAATCTCTCCAGTACTAGAAGTGTCAAATCCAGAGAAAGATCCACACATGTATCTTGAGGCCGAGTAGCTAAGGACCAATAACTAAGGTAGGAAAGAATTTTTCACATCTGATTTTTCAAGACTAAGGGGGTGTCTGAGATATTGAATTTTTAATAAATAGATTGAACTCTTCATTTATGCAAACTCTTCTCAAAACATAATGTATTCTAATAGCGATGTCACAATATACTTATGTGTTATTATTAATATATAATAATTTAAGCATCTAATTAACACATATCCTACCATACAAGAATCTGAGAATGCATTTTGATAGCACCATTTATGATTTAATGCAACTCATATGATGACATGAAAAAATACTAAACTACTAGAATTGAAAGGTGTTAAATTTGATGAATTCATCTGCTTAGGACTGTTAGGGAGAAATAAAGGAGTAGATCAATGTTTATATCCACTTGGGAAACAAAGTCTCTAGATTTAGATGATGTTATGTTAATGAATTTATCACAAAAGACCGATGCTCAAAATGTAAAGACAATCTAGGCTCTACACATATATTTAAAAAAGTAATTGATAATTAAAAAATATTAAGTGAATCTACTTAACAATACTGAAACATTCAAATGCTTTATTATTTTGAGGAGATACCGTACATTATTCACTATTATAAAAAAGGTGTATTTTAAGATATATTTTTAGACAAAATTAAAATTTCATCTTAAATATTTAAGCTATTTTAATTATTATAAATGAAATGGAAACTATTATTATTGTATTAAATTAAAACTTATGACAAATTCTCATTCATTTTCAATTAGGTGGTTCATTTAGGCAGTAATGAGAGGCAGAGGAAGGCGGGAGATAGAGAATGGTTGAAATTTTCAGAGAAAAATCACGGGATTTGAGAATAACTTTCAGGGATTGCATTTAGATCCCTCATTTGGGTCCATCCAGTTGGATCACAGGTCACATGAAATCATTGAGTGGCTTTCTATTCTCATAGAAACTTCTTGCAAAAGGGATTTGATGTGTTTTCCCTCCTGGAATTTCTACAAGGCCACGAGTAAACAATGTTGAATCTATATGCTTGTAGGCACGCCATTTCTCCCAAGAGTTGCAAAAGAGGGTTGTGAAGAGATTGAGGATTGTGAAAGGGGATTTTGTTTAAAGGAGATTGACTTGGTAGTAAATCATGTGTGTGGAAGATTGAAGGATAGGTGTTGGGTGCATATTGTCCAGAAGGTGAAGTTCTATGCCATCAAAGCTCATAGGGTAGCTCTTGATGAATTTGTCAGTGATCTTGTTCGAGTGAGTGTTTTAAGGTATACATGATATTGTTTTAGTTTTTTATGTAATGTATTTGTGAATATAATATTAGATATTTTGTGTCCTATAAAATTGAAACTATATGAATTTTAGTTTAACAGATACGTTGAGCATCGTTATTACACCTGACAATGGCAGGAATTTGATGCAAATTGGGAGTTATTCTTAAAATCTTTTTTATTTTTATTTTTAGAAGGACATGGTATATCCCTAACGCATGTTTCTATATAGCAATAAAAAAGATTGGCCTCCTCTAAACACTTCCTTTAAAATAAACATATACAAATAGGGTAATCTATCATGCCATATCCTGAATTACCCAAATAAATTTGTGCACAATACGAGCCAGCTTAAAATTCTATCCCAATAGAGCATTATTGTGTATGTGTTGTGCATGGTCTAGAAAAATATGGATAATTAATGAAGTAAGAAGTCAATCATTAATTGTAGTAGAAGAGCCAATACTTTCCTCGACCTACTTTATGGTTAATTTTGAAACCTCTACAAATTAGGGTCAAAGGAGCGCCAATAGACATGGACAAATTCAAGGCACTACGTTTCTAACAGTGAGTGGATATAAATAGAAGCCTCTACACACATTTTCATAACGAATAAAATTGATTCTATCTCTAAGAAAGATAGATGTTTCTTAACTAGCTTGAGAAAATGTCAGTACACAAACTCTAGGGTATGTTATGGTGCATCTTCAAAAACCACTACAAAATTCTGTACTACCTGTGGAATGGTTGAAAAAACTAGTCATGCAAGGGTTGTAGCAGAAGATCCAAAGAAAAATGAATTAGAAGGGAGAAAAAAAATTTCATTGTAAGTTGTTTATTGGACTTATGTAATGCATGCTTATTAATTATAACTAAGCATAGTATCAGTTATGTGAATTTTAGATATATGCTACAGTCTGATTAGAGGTTATTTATTGAACTCAAGTTTTAAATATGATTTTTATTTCTGATTTGATTATAATCTTATCCATTAAACCCAAGTTTGTGTATATGCATTTTTGTCTTCAACCTGAAGAATATAATTTCAAATTCAACCTTTATAAGCTATCATTTTTGTCTTTCTTTTGAAGAGATTTAATCAAAATGTCCTCAACACCTTCATTTATATAACTTAAAACTCCAAACTAAGGGCTCACCAAAATATTCTTCTTGAAGCACAAGTATTGATCAATGGCTCATAATTTGATATTTCAAAGGCTATTGCATGATTTGATGCTTCTTCCTTCAACTTGGGATCTTCACAACTAATAAGTGATATCTTTTCTGTCTTGACTTAACCAGTATCATTTACATTAATCTTAGTCAAATTTTCTCACTTCTAAGCTAAGAACTAAATTAAAACACAACAAATTCATGTTGTACTCTACATTTGAGCTCACACATTTACTAGGTGGTAGTGTCTTTGTATTCTAGTATCTTGTATGTTGGAAGTCCCAAGTTAAATTCTAAACCAAAACCTTTGATAATGTAGTTTATTTAAAATTGTGGACACATAATACATGCTTAAATTTCACCTACTATATGGTGCCACATCTGGATAGAGGCTGCATGATGTCTCAAGTATCCTTAACCAAAAAAATTATTCATCTCTCAACCTTCAACCATATGTAATCTCTTTGCTAAAAATAAATAAATACTTACAGATGATCAAAACATAAATTTAATATGAAAAGATTCATGATGTTTGGGTGCATAATTAAACTTTGGAAATTTCCTCCCAAAAAGGGATCTCATGAGCATAGAGTGAGTAAGGTTAAGCGGACTCCTCCAACTCCTAAGGTAAAAAAATTCAATTTTGGTGATGCTGCAAAATTTAAAATAGATTTAGCTGGATAATTTTATGGAGATTCTAAATGGAAGTTCATTTTTATTTTATGATTGGCATTGAAAAAGACTTATGGGGCCACTAGTGCATGTTTTCTTTAAATAAAGCGTGAATAAATAGTAATCAGAAAATATGTTACAAAAACACTCACAACAAAGCCTCATTCAGCACATAGCGAATAAAACATACATATTATAAAGAAAATAAAAAGTAGCAATATGATATTCAATAAAAATAAGCATTTAGATAATACGTAATAGCTACCTGATAAAATACGAGGACAACTTGATACATGATAAATGACCAAAACAATAGTTAAGTAAAAAGTTAAAATTGAAGATCTTATTCTCTATCTCATTTGAGTGATCTCCAGATCCTTTGCATGATTCTAAATCAGGTCCCTTCTAGAGCAATGAACTAAAGTAAAAGTTAGGGATGAAAACTACTTAGGATGTGAGGGGGATAACCATCAACATGTTAAGCTTGCAGTGGTGCATTATTTTATTTATTGGATATGGATAGAACTGTGTAATGGTGTGTATGCTTCAAATTTCAGGTGAAATTATAGCACTCAATGTAACTCAATTGATGACATTGTATGTTCCACTCCAAGTCAATGTTTTTAACTATCATAAGCCTTTTATGCAATTTTTGGATTACTAGCAGATGGTATAGCTGAATCTTCCAGTGAATAATTGTCAAATTGTTCATTAATTTATACATCATTTCTTGCACTGTTGCATTTCCTTTTTCTACTTCTTCTTACACATCATTTCTTACACAAGTATCGAGACTAATAAGATCCATCTATCTATCATCCACCTATGGTTGGAGATTGACAAACATGAGATATTATGTACCTTCTGAGGTAACTATTTCTCTAATTTGGCTATTGTTTTGTTGTTGTAGTTTTTATGTGCCACTTTTATAGTTGTGTGCAGTTTTTATGGCCACAAATAGCTTCTCACCTCAGAATGAACTAATCCAAGTTGAAAATAATAAGAATGGATCTTTTAATATTTGTAAGAATTGACCTTTAAATTTTCTTGCTACTACTTCACATTCCCCACACACACAACTATTCCATCAATAATGCTAGGGTGTCAAAAAACTTGATTGGAATAATAGTTATTTGTACAATGTCTTTTCCTGCCAATTGAAGCTACTAGTTGCATCATAAAGAACCAGAAATATAATACAACACACACTCAGAATAAGCCAACTAAATCAATTCATCGTGTACAAATCCAAATTTTTGGTGTGAGTACAAGTTGTTGGACAATACTAATTCTGCATATTTGTGGCACATAAGAAGATTTTCCATGACCTTTATAAAACTCAATGTCTCATTACTACCATTGGCTGGTAATATGACATTTGTAATAGAGCACTCTCTTGTTTGTTCCTTATGAGTATCATCATAAATCCCAGAGCAAACAAAATGTAATGGTTCAGTGATTTTTAAAATAATATGAAAATTATTTATGTGTCTGAGGCATATACACGGGTGTGATATTAGCAATTGATTGGTTATATAATTGAAATAATTAAGATTTGAGAACTTACAAACCAACACAGTTCACATGTAAAGAAACTAAGAGATTTAACTAAGAGATTTTAAAAGAAATTTTAACTAAGAGATTTTCTATTGATCTTTGACATTAATGGTTATCCCCTTTTCAAGTCTCCAACATCATAAATGGATGCCCTAATATTTTGCAAAAAATTAAGGGCTCCATCAATGTCTCATGTGACCTAGTAGACATGTATGCAAAATGTGGATGCATACACAAGGCACAAGAACTGTTCAACAAAACAATGCAAAGAGATGTGGTCTCATGGACTGCAATGATTGTACGGTATGTACAAAATGGGTTTTTTTGAAATGCCTTGCAAGTTTTTAGGAAAACGCAATTGGCAGGTGTGAAGCCAAACACAACAACCTTTTCCAGCATCCTCCCATCTTATGCATGTCTTTGCTTAGTGCCTGTAGAGTACATAAGAATATACGGTTAGGATTTGTTGCACTACAACTAATTTGGAATCTAATTGAAGGATCTGTGATTGCAAGATCACTGAGAAGTTGTTGATTAGATATGTAAGATGATTAAATCAGTATTATGTTGTCATTGATGTCAACTACTTTGACAACACTTATCTTGTAGGTTACTACACTGAGACATCTGAAGAAAAATGGAAAAGAGATGAAGAATAGAGAAATCTACATGAGGAAAGATGTACATGACAGCTGAGGATAAGGAACACATTGAGTAACTTGTTGATGAGTCTATGACTTGATGATATTGACTTCATTATGTTGCATTCATCTATAATGAAGTATAGAGCTAAAAGACACAAAGCAGTGTTGTCGGTAAATGAAGCATTTCTAGTATACACCAATGGAGTGTTGTGTATACCGACCACAGTATTAACTGAGCAGTGTTCACTGACGCATTCTTTGTTAAAGGAGGAGGACAAAATGAATTAAATGATTAGTTTAGCCGATAAGATTAATGAGCTGGCAAGAGTATAACATCAAGGTAATAGATAAAGTTTGTTACGTAGATCAACGAATGACAAAATTCAAAGAAGATCTAACAAAGAAAATTGAAAAATGTTATTAACACAAGTACCGAGAAATTTTTAAGCGAAAAAATCTATGAATGTGATTATGTGAAAAAATCTGATGGTGGAGAAGAAAATGATTTACACGTCTATATAAGAGATCAAAATTTCTTTATAAAAACACTGGAAGAAGAAGAAGCTATAGGATTATCACGTGAATAAGGTTTTCATGCATTCTGATCATACTGGTTAGTAAGAACTGAGCTACAAAGCAATTACTGAGCTACAAAGAGCAGTTACTGAGGGATAGTAAGTTGATATAGTATTAAATTTGAAGTGAATTATTGATCAAAAGGATTTGTATGGACTAAATATTGATCTGTAATCTACAATTGAAGTTGTATTAAGACAGGTCATTCTACTGTTACATATTTAACCATTGTATACAATCTAAATCTCTTAACTGAGTGGACTCTGAAAGTCTTATGATGTATCATTCATAGAATGAACATTGTTATCTTGTCAACCCCATAGTAAATGCTGGTTGGATGATAACTTCTAGTCTAAAATCCTCTAACAAGGTCACACCTGATAGTGTGTTTGTAACCTTTAATAGGGTTGGGTCTTAACCAACCTCACTTCAGAAGAGTGAACAATTTTGGGTTGCTTGTCCCAGGTGGTTTTTCCCTTTACAGGGTTTCCACGTTAAATCTCTTATGTTATATGTTGATTGTGATATTTGTTTGCTATCATACTTTGCATGTTACATATAAGATTTGATCGGTAAATAGTTATAATTATTAGACTAGTAATCGGTAAAAGCACAGAGAGTAAGAGTTATTATTGCTTACCAATGAGTAGAAATTGAAGAAATTATTTTGAATTATACATTTTGAATTGGGACACTAGATAAATGATTCACCCCCCCTCTCAGTTATTCTAACAATTGGTATTAGAGCTACATTGCTTGGAATAGAGTTTTAAGGACTTAAGCATAAAGTTCTCAAGATGTATAAGAGGGAAGTACCAAAACTGAATAAAGAGAACTTTGCAGTATGGCAAAGCAGAATGAAGCTGCACATATCTAGAATTGGGAACTCAACACTAGATCTGATGCAACATGGCTACATACAACCACCCACTGGTCCCCTAACTGTTGATCAGCTGAAGGATAAGCATGAACACAATGTTACAATGATGGAACTTTTTGCTGCCTATACCGATGCTGAATTTGAAGATATCAAGACATGCACAACTGCCAAAGGAATGTGGGATAAATTAGCACAAATCTACAGTGGAGATCTGAATGTCAAAAGAGCCCGAGCTAAAAGTCTGAGAGGCAAATTTGATGAAATGAGAATGAAAGAAGGTGAGAACATTGTCCAATATTCAAATAGACTCAAAGAGGTGGTACATGCTATTAGAGCATCTGATGGAGTAATTGATGATGAAACAGTAATAAGCAAGATTCTCAGAACTTTGCTACTAGTTTATGTAATTGGGATTTCCGTAATTCATGAAACAAGAGCTACATCCAACCTCACTCTTGACACTCTAATTGGTAAACTTACAACCTTTGAATTAAACAATTTTTATAATACTATTGTTCCTTCTGTTGAATCCTCTTTCATGTCTTCTCTAAAGATTGGAAAGTCTAGTAGGAATAGTAAGAATTGTGATAGTGATGACAATACCGATGATGAACTTGATGAGCTTGAAGCACTTATGGCCAGAAGATTGCCCAAAGGAAAAGGAAGGTATAGAGGTAAGCTACCTTTAGCATGCTTTAATTGTAAAGAAGTCAGTCACATCACTACTAGATGCCCACAGAAGAAAGATGATGATAGATCCAAAGACCGATCTGAAGGAAGCTATGGGAGAAGAGTCAATAGAGGTTACCGACACAACAACAGAGACAACCAAGATGAAAAAGGAAAAAAGGTATGTTACATAGCCGAAGATATTGAAACTGAATCTAAGTCTGATGATGATATAGAAGTTTTATTTGTTGCTATGAAAGATGACTCAGAAGAGGAAGAGAAACATGAAGAGACAACACTGATCTCTAAAGTAAGTAGAAATGATACATGGATCATAGACAATGGCTGCACACATCATATGACTGGTGATGTAAAGAAGTTTGATCATCTTGTTGAATATAATGGAGGATCTGTGGGAATGGGAAATGATGCACCTTGTAATGTAAGAGGTAAAGGTTCACTAATGATCAATGACAAATTAAAATGTGAAAATGCATATTGGGTAGATGGACTGAACTATAATCTGATAAGTGTGGCTCAGCTGAACAACTCAGGCCACCAATTGGCTTTTGAGCGAAAAAATGTGAAGATTTAAGATGATGGAGGAAGACTTGTCGAAATTGGTACACAATCCAGAGGTAATCTATTATATCTTGATATAGATCATTCTTCTTGTTTGTGGCACCGAAGGTTATGCCATGTGAACTTTGACAACATGATCAAGATTAGTAGAAAGAAAAGAGTTAGAGGATTTCCTAACTTGACAAAACCTGATCATGCCATGTGCCATGAATGTCAGAAAGGTAAGATGACTAAATCTAGTTTTAAAAGAAAAGACTATTAAACAAAGAAGATACTTGAGTTGGTTCATACCGATCTATGTGGTCCTATGAGAACTCAGAGTTGTTTTGGTGATAGATATTTTATTCTTTTTGTTGATGATTATACTAGATTGATGACTGTTATGTTCTTGAAAGAGAAATCTAAAGCTTTCAAAATGTTTAAGTGGTATAAAGCTAAGGTGGAAAAAGAAACTGGTAAGGAAATAAATTGCTTAAGATCTAATAGAGGAGATGAATTTATCTCTGATGAATTTACTAAATTTTGAAATGAGAATGGAATCAAGAGGCGGGTATCTGCACCGAGGACACCTCAGCAAAATGGCATTGCTAAAAGAAGGAATAGGTCTATAATTGACTGTGCTAGAACATTGATGATACAGAAGAATGTTGCTCAGACATATTGGAGGGAAGCTGTCAGCACAGCTGTATATGTTCTTAACCAAGTAGAACTGAAGAAGGAATCCAACTGAACACCTTATGAACTATGGTTTGGACACAAACCTACTATAAGTTATTTCAAAATTTTTGGAAGTAAATGCTTTATCTTGGAAAGATGAGAGAAATGGAAAATTTGATTCTAAAGGAGATGAAGGAATATTTCTTGGATATTCCACTACAAGTAAAGCATACAAATGTTTGAATAAGGCTACAAATAAGATTGTTGAAAGTACTAATGTTCGTGTTGATGAGTTTGATGATAAGTACATAGAGGAAAGTACAAAGGAACCAGAAGATTATGGTAGATTCACTACATTGAACATCCAGAGTATCTACCAACACCACAAGATGTAACAACCAGTCAACAGGGAAATAATGTAGTACAACAGGCACCACAAATTGATGAACTTGAAGAAGCTGCCGAGCAAGGAAATGACCCTGAGCAGGATGAACAAGAAAGGAGAAATCAAGTCTTGGCTAGTTTTGTTAGGAGACATCAGCTTGAAACACAAATCATTGGAGACAGACATACTAGAATACAAACCAGAAGCAAAACAAGACAAAGTACATGTCTAATTTGTGAATTTGAACATAAAACTGTGAAAGTTGCATTAGAAAATGAAGAATGGGTTAATGCAATGAAGGAGGAAATAGAACAAATAGAAAAGAACAAAACTTGGTCCTTAGTACCCCAACCAAAAGATAAGAATGTTATTGGTACTAAGTGGATATACAAGAATAAATTGAATGAAAATGGTGAAGTCACAAGAAATAAAGCTAGATTAGTATGCAAGGGATATGCACAGGAAGAAGGCATTGACTATGGTGAGACATTTGCACCTATTGCTAGATTAGAAGGAGTTAGAATGCTACTTGCATATGATGTACATAAGAAATTCAAAGTCTATCAAATGGATGTGAAGTCAGCACTTTTGAATGGTATACTTGAAGAAGAAGTCTTCATTGAACAACCTAAAGAATTTGTTGATCCTGACAATAAAGACATGGTATGTAGATTACATAAAGCTTTATATGGATTAAAGCAAGCACCAAGAGCATGGTATGAAAGACTGCATACTTACTTGTTAAGTATTGGATTTGTTAGAACAAGTGAAAACAACAATCTGTATGTGAAAGGTGATACTGATGATACTATTATCATTGCTGAAATATTTGTTAATGATATTATCTTTGGTGGCTCAAATCTTGTCTGCAAGGCATTTGTTGATGAAATGCAAAAGGAATTTGAAATGTCTATGTTCAGAGAGATTAAGTTCTTTCTTGGACTACAAGTGATTCAACAAAGTGATGGCATATTCATCACACAATCTAAATACATAAAGGAAGTACTGAAGACATTTGGCATGGAAGATGCTAAACCTGTAGGAACACCGATGGCTACTAGATGCAAATTGACAAAGGAGAATGAAAATATTGAGGTAAATCAGACACTTTACCGATCTATGATTGGTAAGTTAATGTACATAGTTCACACTAGGCTAGATATAGCACATGCTATGGGAATTGTTGCAAGATTTTCTACTAACCCTAGAGAATCAAACATGATAGCTACAAAAAGGATCTTAAGATACTTGAAGAAAATAGAAAATTATGGATTATGGTATTCTAAGGAAGGGAAGTTTGAACTGAAAGTTTACACCGATGCTAATTGGGCTGGAAATGTGGATGATAGAAAAAGCATCACCGGAGGAGCATTTTTCTTTGGTGAAAGACTTGTAACCTAGAAAAGTAAAAAGCAGGCTTTTATTTCTAAGTCTATAGCTGAAGTAGAGTATGTTGCTACTACTACTAATTGTTCAGACATTGCATATATCAAACAAGTGTTGGAAGGAATGAATGAGGTAATCACTGACCTGGTGATTATATACTGTGACAACACTAGTGCTATTAATATTTTAAAGAATCCTATGATGCACTCTAAGACAAAGCATATATCTATTAAGTATCATTACTTAAGAGAACAAGTGCAAGAGAAGCAAGTAAAGTTAGAATTTGTTACATCTAAAGAACAACTTGCAGATATTTTTACAAAGCCCCTATCGAAGGACACATTTGAATACTTGAGGACTAGACTTGGGGTCCGTCCCCTATCTATCAGTCACTAAGGTGATCTGGATGTTGCATCAGCCAACTTTTATCAGAAGATCATTCATGTTGATGCAACATAGTTCACACTTTGAATCATGTTCAAGGTTTTGATTAAGCTTGAGAACTTGAACTGATGAGATATCAGTATATAGAGATACAGAGGAAGTACTGAACACCACTAAGAGTTACTTGGCTACTATAGAGCTAATTGTTTATTTGTTTCTTTGGCATTGCTATCAAAGGGAGAGATAAACCATATGAAATAAAAAGGGGAGAGATAAAAAAAATATGAAAAGGATGACAACTATCTAAGGGAGAGACAATCTAAATGAGATACAGTATTGAAGATCAGTTACAAAGAATAGAAGCAGGAATAGGAGAACTGAAAAGATCACAACTGCAGAAAGGTAAAGTTGTATTACTTAATGCTGGTTCAGCAATGTAGTGATTAAACATATTAAGTCTATTTGACTTACAAAATTTGTTCACAAATTTGTAGAATGTATGTTTGGTATGTGTATGGTACATTTCATATTACTTGAATTGCCATCAATGCCAAAGGGAGAGATTGTTGGACTACAACTGATTTGGAATTTGATTGAAGGATCTGTGATTGCAAGATCACTGAGAAGTTTCTGATTAGATATGTAATATGATTAAATCAATATTATGTTGTCATTGATGTCAACTAGTTTGACAACACTTATCTTGTAAGTTACTACACTGAGACATCTGAAGAAAAATGGAAAAGAGATGAAGAATAGAGAAATCTACATGAGGAAAGATGTACATGACAAATGAGGATAAGGAACACATTGAGTAACTTGTTGGTGAGTCTATGACTTGATGATATTGACTTCATTATGTTGCATTCATCTATAATGAAGTATAGAGCTGAAAGACACAAAGCAATGTTGTCGGTAAATGAAGCATTTCTAGTATACACCAACGGAGTGTAGTGTATACTAACCACAGTATTAATTGAGCAGTGTTCACCGATGCATTCTTTGTTAAATGAGGAGGACCGAATGAATTAAATGATTAGTTTAGCCAATAAGATTGATGAGCTAGCAAGAGTATAACATCGAGGTAACAGATAAAGTTTGTTACGCAGATCAATGACTGACAAAATTCAAAGAAGATCTAACAAAGAAAATTGAAATGTGTTATTGACACAAGTACCAAGAAATTTTTAAGCAGAAAAATCTATGAATGTGATTAAGTGACAAAATCTGATGGTGGAGAAGAAAATGATTTACACGTCTATATAAGAGATCAAAATTTCTTTATAAAAACAATGGAAGAAGAAGAAGCTGTAGGATTATCACATGAATAAGGTTTTCATGCATTCTGATCATACTGGTTAGTAAGAACTGAGCTACAAAGCAATTACTGAGCTACAGAGAGTAGTTACCAATGGACAGTAAGTTGATACGGTATTAAATCTGAAGTGAATTATTGATCAGAAGGATTTGTATGGACTAAATATTGATCTGTAATCTGCAATTGAAGTTGTATTAAGGCAGGTCTTTCTATTGTTACATATTTAACCATTGTATACAATCTAAATCTCTTAACCGAGTGGACTCTGAAAGTCTTATGATGTATCATTCATAGAATGAACATTGTTATCCTGTCAACCCCATAGTGAATGCTAGTTGGATGATAACTTCTAGTCCAAAATCCTCTAACAAGGTCACACCTGATAGTGTGTTTGTAACCTTTAACAGGGTTGGGTCTTAACCGACCTCACTTTAGAAGAGTGAATAATTTTGGGTTGTCGATCCCAGGTGGTTTTTCCCTTTACAAGGTTTCCACGTTAAATCTCTTATGTTATGTGTTGATTGTGATATTTGTTTGCTATCATACTTTGCATGTTACATATAAGATTTGATCGGTAAATAGTTATAAGTATTAGACTGGTAATCGGTAAAAGCATAGATAGTAAGATTTTTTATTGCTTACCGATGAGTAGAAATTGAAGAAATTATTTTGAATTATAGATTTTGAATTGGGACACTAGATAACTGATTCACCCCCCCTCTCAGTTATTCTAACAAGGAGTATCTACATCAAATCTTCTTTTTTATATGGATTCTGAAAATACATCAACTTATGTTCTTCTCTCAAACATCTATGCAGAAGTGGGCAGGTGGGGTGAAGCTCAAAAGTTAAGGAGATTGATGAAAGATAGAGGAATTTACAAGACACCTGGATGTAGTTGGATTGAAGACCATAAAATAGTACATTTTTTTTGTGTTGAAGACAAATCACATCCATAGACACGAGAGATATATCCAGAGTGGGAACAACCCGCCGCCCATACCCCCCGGAACAACCATTAGAGTTTGTAATCCTTGTTCTGTTCTATAATTTTCATTCTAATATGGAGCATGCTCTGAAAGTTAATGGTAAAAAGTCTACACATAGTGTAATCCAGAAATCTAATACAAATATTCATGGACTATAGTGACTACATGACTGCTACCATTAGAGTTGCCAAAAATCTTCAGTCTTTGTAGATTGCCACACAGTCACACAGTTCATCTTCAAGATTATTTCAAGACAAATTATTGAGAGAAATGCAAACCGGTTCCATCATTTCAAACAAGGATGATGTTCTTTTGGAGATTATTGATGATGCCGATTGAAAATGTGTAAAAACATAGGTATGCACTATAACAAGATGCATCTTGTCAGACCTGTTGTTATAACAACTAATTTTTCTTTCTCGGTGTTTGAAAATGTGTTTTGGCTAGTGTTTGTAGATCTAGACTATGATTTGACATAATAAATTAGATGATTAATATGGAATATGCATTAGTGTCCTTATATACTAATCAGGTATTTGGTAACAGCCTATTTCATGTTACCACAAAGGTGTTGTAACATTCAATTTTTCAAGATTCGTATTCATGTCTAGTATGAAAAGTTGTTGGTGGACACTGAATAGAAGAATGGGAGGAATGACGATTGAAGGTAATGGAAAGATGCTCAGACAACAAGAAATGTGAGAGAAGGCTTCCACTCAATCCATGGCCTGCAAATGAAAGAAAGAGCATCTCTTGATAGCTCTTTGCTCCAAACTTGGTCATTATGTGGGGTACTTATTCCTGGATTAACTGTGTTCTCTTGTGCCTATGTCGGGTCTGCCGATTTGGATTCATTAACACATACTAGACTATGTATGTGAACTATATTCAAATATGTATGTGAAATTTTGTGGGGTACTTATGCATGGATTAACTATGTTCTCTTGTACTTATGTTGGGTCTTCCGATTTGGATTCATTAACACATACCAGAATATTATAGATCTTCTATATGTGAACTATATGAGGAATGGCAAGTCATCCTATTATTGTAATCTAAAAAATGTAGAATATAAAAGCTTCCCATTCTTCCACATGCTTTGTCATGAAAAGTTGAAGCTCAATCAAAATATTTGCATCTTCTTGGGGAAACATTGTATCCGCTCAGTGCCTCTCAGAGTTTCAGTGAAATCTGTGCTACTCTTACTATCCACATTGCTCTCTAACCAAATTTTATTGTCACTCTCATCCAGAGCCTTTCTTTTCAACTATGGCAATCCAGTCTTTAATGATGCATCATCATCATTATCAGAATTGTTCCTCTCCTTCAGAGAAGCCTCATCACCACCATCTAGATTACCATCTTCCGGTGTCTTTTGAAGAGTCATCACATCACACACTTGTTCTTTTACTTCAACACCAGTTTCTTCTTCAACCTCATCTTTGGAAGTAAATGATTTCCAAATTCAATTTCCTCTATGGTTTAAACTAGGGTTTCACTCATCATTTCTATAAAGATTCATTCATTCATTTGTTATCAATATAATTCTCAAGTTGTTGAGAAAATCTATCTTGTTTGATCTCCATTTCTGATAGGTATTTTCTTTGTAGGTGATTCATAGGCTTGTAGTGCTAAACAAATAACTTCAACAATTAAAAGTTCCCATTAAATAAAAGGACATTTACTTTTTTGTATTGTGATGCATCCTGCTAAATAAATGATATTGGTCAGCTTGTTGTCTTATGCTTTCTTTTCTTAAGTCTGCTTTAAGTTGTTTGTAATCCTGAACACCATATGCTAGATCACCTTTCTCTTTCTGAGATCTTGGTGATCTGAGATATTTCAAAAAAATTGAGGGTATTTATTACACATTCAAGATGACATTAGAATAATCCATAAGAAAGTCCTTCAATTAAACAACCATTTAGAAACATATTCTATATCGTTGTTCATTGTCCAATGATTTCTAAATTGCAAGTGTTTTCCAAATTTCTTGAGACCAAGAGCTAAACTAGAAAATTTTATTTAGAAACATATTCTATATTATTGTTCACTGTCAAACAATTTCTAAGTTGCGGATGTTTTCCATGTCTCAAGAGACCAAGAACTACACTAGGAAAATTGATTGGTATTTATTGCTTCAGTTTTCTTTAACCTTTTTGATTGAATTGAATAGCTATGGCTATTCCAAAATTTGGAAAAATTCCCATCTCAAAGGAGACATTTTGTGAGCCCTGCATTTACCTAAAGATGAGAAGTAGGAAAGAAAAAAATTCACAATTCTAAGGAGGCACTCTATGAGCCCCACATTTACCTAAAGATGAAAAGTAGGAAAGAATCGCAATCCACCACACCAATATATGACAAAAAGAGAGGTCAAAGTCCAAAAATAAATGGGAAAAAGCCACAAGATGGAAGAAGGAAAATCAAACAAGAAGCTCCAATATAAAGTCAGCCAATGTTCATCAATAGACAAAAATGTATTGAATAAGAAACTAACTAAAGAAAATCTAATGGATGGTGAAACACACTATAGAGGGTGAACAATCAAATAACCACAAAGTTGTGTGGCTGGGGTGTGCCCCTATAATACACTCATGCAAATTAATTAGGTGCATTATAAGTAATCTTCTTATTAATTATTTCTAGCTAAAGATTATAGGGATATTTTGTTAGTTTTATTTTGAAATCAATCAAAACTATTCTCTCTAGATCATTATTGGAGTATTCAACAAGCCCGCAATTACAGAATCCACTTCCCTCAACACTTGGCAGTATTCCTTATGCAAAACCAATGAAAACATAGATTTCAAAAACTAGCCATTAGATTGAAACTGCCTCCTTGTACCAGCTCTTTTCGTAGGACATAACAATTAAATGATATCAGGGAGTAGAAAAACAACATAAGCAATAATGTAATGAGAAAGAAAGTGAAGCACCCGTCATTCACAAAATCATTGAATACATCAAGTTCAATGGTATCAGACAACACCATAACACAAGAATGAGGATGAAAGTAGAAAAGACTTTCAAGGCCATGTTGATACTTCACAGAAAATGACCGTGATGGAGTTGTCCATGCCATAAATACCATTGTCATTTTGGAAAAAATCATCCATAAATTTAGAGAATGAAAGAAGATCTTTTGTACCTTCTAATGTAACTATTTCTCTAATTTGGCTATTATTTTTCTGCTATAGTTTTTATGTGCCACTTTTATAGTTGTTGTGTGTTATTTTCTTGTTTCTACAACCTCTTTTTTATAACCACCGCTACTACTTATCAGCTCTTGTTTCAGGAATTTATACATTATTGTGTTTTTGGACATTAGGAAATGAGGAGAAAGAATTCAAGGAACAAATTAGATGATAGTGATCATAATGCTGAAATTCCACTAATAGATTATGAGTGCTTTCATGAAGAATGTGTGGCCAAAAATAATGAATGTTTTGTATGTCTTGGTTTGACAAATAGGCAAGTTGTATATTTGCTAAGTAGTATATTATTTTGTTTAATACTATTTAATAAAATTTTATATGCAAAATATTTATGTATATAAGACTTGATATGATATTTGTTTTTGGTTTTATAGGAAAGAAAGAGAGTGCAGAGAAAATGAAGAGAAAAAACAAGTAGCAAATAAAGATACAAAGTTGCCAATTTGTAAAAGCCAACATTTTTTTGATCCAACAAATGTACTTGGTGAAAAAGGTAATTTTGATGATGTGGAACCTGGTATAGAACATGGTGATGTACAACCTAATGAAATTCATGAAGAGCTTAGAGTGAACCTGTTGCTAGTGGTTCAATAGAAGTTGTGTTCGCTTTTGTTAAAAGAAATAAATTGAGTCAAGATTTATATAGATCTACAGAGAGGAATTCAAAAGAAAGGATATTAGAATGGAAGAAGCCATTCTTGGTTGAGGTGTCAAGAGATGGTGAACTCATTGGGAAAAATCCTGCAAGGTGGGCCTCTAAATTGGGTGTAAGATGTAGGGCCTATTTGGATATTTGAAAATCAAATTTTGCAGAGCAAGATCCACACCATGTGGAGAGTGTTATACAAAAAATGGAAAATGCCTTTGACACTATTGGTGGACAAATCTTGAGAAAATATTACAAGTACAAGATGAGACTTCTAATGAATAATTTTAGATACATGTGTAGAAAAGAAATCATGGAGGGAAAAGAGAGTTTAGACAAAACTCTATCTCCCAAATAGTGGGAAAAATTGAAAGAAAGTATGCATTCTGAAGAATATTTGACAAAGAGTAATAAAGGAAAGAGAGCAAGAGACAGTGTGAAGGTTGAATATACATTTGGCCGAGGCGGGTTCCAGGCCAAAATAAACAAATTCAGAGTAAGTGTATGGCTTTTTGGTTCAATTTAAATTATGTTATTTATTTAAATTTTTTTGTTGAACTGACTGTGTTAAAATTGACATTGTATTTTAGGTGGGAAACAATAATAGAGAAGCAGGTGCATAAGATATTGTCAATTATATGGTAGAACTAGATCCTAATAAATATAAGAATAGTATGAAGTGGAAGTCTAGTTCATCAACAGTGACTTCATAGCCATCTATGGAACTCCCAATAAGAGCCTCTACAAATCATGTCAACTCAAATGAAGTGTATGAACATATAATGATGCACTTACATAGTCTCACTGAGAAAGTTTCACAGTTGACTTCCTCGGTTCAGCCTATAGTTTCTTCATGGAATGATCATAATTTTATGAATTCATATCAAGTAAGAGGCTATATTGATGAGTTAAGTTTGGTTCATAGTAATGTAGCTTTGCATTGCTGAGAGAATCATTTTGATCAATGTCTTTATGAATTTTTATATACAAAACACTATCCTTAAGCATTGATTCTCATACACATAGCATTGTTGATATTGCATTTTCACACCATTATTTTATGACCTTTCCTCTCTACCAAGATTTTATCAATTTTAACTACATGCAAAAAAAATTTATCAAAGAAAAACAAAAACACCTTGATGCCAACAAAGTTGTCGACATTGATAGTGATCATGATGAACTAGTGGACAAGAATGTGCAGCCCAATCATAGTTCTGTTGAAGCTGGGATAATATAATAGTTATTATGAAAAAATTTTTATAGCTTTTGCATTCTTTACTTGACTTATGTTAACCTTTCATGATTAAACCCACATGTAGAGAAAACATATGAAAGAAAAATGAAAAGTAGAAGACAATGATGATGGTGATTATGCTGATTTCAAATAGGATGTGCATGATATTTATAGTACTAGAAGTGATAAAATTGAGGTGAGTGCTATAAAACTTTACTTTTTCTTGATTAGGATCTGATTTTTAGTTTTTAATTTAAACTATTAGTTGTACAAAAAACTAAGACATTGATGAATATATGTACAACAATATAGTTTATAAATTAAAATGACTGATTCCATGTACAACTCTCTGTTATGAATGACTTCCTTTTTCTATTGTAACAACTATGATAAGTTTGTAATACAAATCTTATTGTCTCCTCACAATATTCCCATACACATAGATTACCTTCTTCTCTCTCTGATGTAGAGCCCTCTACTATCACTTTAAGTAGATTAATTCAACTCAAGGATTCAACAAGAAACTTGGAATCAACTCAAGGAATCCATCCTACTCAAAGATCAAATAGAGTTCTCTGAATTTTTAGATCACTCCCACAACCATTCAACACAAGTTCACCTTTCCACTTCCATGTTCCAATCTCTCATTGCACCGACTCCCCACTAGGCCATCTAGTGTACCTAGTGCCTCCACCATGCCACAACTCCAACTAGACTTTATACCCTAATCCCAACACCATAGATCATCTCAACATGGTATATTTTCCATGTTACAAATTCCCATTCACTCTAATTCGCTCAAATTTCACCCTTACTCTTCTATAGCCCTTCTAGGCCTGGCTAATAGCCCTTCTAGGCCTGGCTTGTAGCCCTTCACACCCTAAAATTAGAAAATCATTCACAAACTTAGCAAATAGCCTAGAAATGTTTTTACATTTTATAGTACCCTTTTCAGAGTTACTAAATTCATATCAATCTTAGGCTTTCATTCTTTGACTGGTGAACACTTCTTTCACCCTCTAAATCTTCAACTAGGCCTAATTAGCCCTCTCCTAACAAAGAAACCCCTATATCCACTTGTATCCAGGACTTCACAACCCTAAAAAATCTTGTTAAAAGATCAAAGGACACAAATTTTCAGCTTAGTTTGTCCATACTCCTCCATCTACACTCCCATTCAATAAACCCTTGTTATTAGGGTCATTAATCGAGGGTTTGGTAGGAATTACCCTACCCTACAACACACAACTTCAAAACTTGTTCTAACATCTTCATCTACTTCCATATAGACATCTTCAACCCTCAAAAACCCCCTCTCTTCATCAAGTATCACTCAACCACCATTGGTACTTTCAAATGCATTCTCCACTATGTGTTCACCAGGCCTGCCACCACTCTCTACCTTATTTTCACCTTCCCTACATTCAAAGAAATATATAATATGTATAATACATCTAAGGTATCTCCCACTAAACCAGAGTTAACACAAGGGTGGGAGTACCCTTACATTTTATGGGATTTCAACTTGTAACTACTGACTATGCTCCTCTAATACCTAGGAACAGTCTTAATACCAGTCAATTAATTGGTCTTAAAAATAATCAAAACACTGAAATAAATCATGAATCTCTCAAAATAACATAAGGTAATGTCTTTAAATCATATCCTAACCAAGATAACATTTTATTCAGGCACAACATTGACTATTATTCTGACTGTATTCACGACAGTGAATAGAATTGCAGAGAATTAAATTTTTTATTGATTGAGTATATTACAAATGCGATTCATTTCCTCTCAACATTCCTCTCTCCCCTCCAGTCCCATGGATATCCATCCACATAAAATCCTAAACCTATAAGAACTAATTACAACCAACTATTCCAACTAACTATTTGATAATAGTCATAAACTGACTGTCTCAACAAAATAAAGTTGAGATGTGTTGTGATGTTGACAAAAAAAGTTGTCAACTTCGACAACCTAATATCTAACATTGCATTTTCTACATAGAATGGACTGATCTTTTCATCCATATCCAATGTCTATCCTAAATGTTCAGAATCATTAAGAAATCTTCTTAATGGATAGATTCACACTTATATAGGCACTACTGCCTCTAAATGCCCATGTTTGGATATTAGTCTTTTCAATTTGATATTTTGTGTTCAATATATTTCTCCCTTAACCTAAACCCTTTATGTGATGTTTTTGTCTACCATTCTACTAAACATTCCCAATTAGATTCCTAATCCTCCTTTATGCTGACTGTATAATCAAAGTGCGGATTTGATCATCTTCTACCCATTCTCTTTTTTCCTAATTTCCTCATTATATGCTTCCTTTTATATCGCATATTATATGTCGTTTGATACTTTATAATTTATCCCCTTCAAGAGAATGTGTCCCTTCATTAATTTATGTTTTGTTACAATGACTAATCTCCTATGCTAATTATTAACACATACGATGGAGTTTAAAACCATGCTAAAGTTGGTGAGATGATATGTTATTTCCAATTGGTGCGGAGCCCATGTTCTATGTCATCCAATGAGGAAATCCATCCATCTATCTCAACGCATAGATATGTGAAGGGAAAACAGTGATTAAAAGCTCCATTGTGATTGTTGACTCTTTCGAAAGCTCCTGACGCTGGCTTGCTTCCTCACTTTAGTTGCCGAAAAAATCTAATATAATCAAGGGTAGTTAATTTATGGATTCTCATTCTCCATCGACTATACGGTTAATTCGCATTCTTCTTTAATCAATGAATTTTTATTGGAAATTTATGATTATATAATTTATTTATTATATTATTATAGAACCCATTACTCATTGTTGTATAAACAACATGATTAGGGTGTAATCTACATAGGCACCTTCTAGCATGGAATCAGTTGCCAATCCTTTGGTATAATTTTTAATAATTCTATACATTTTTTATAATGCTTAAAGTTGAACAGATGGCATACACATTTTTTAATGTTTTTAAGCTGAAGACAGACCATAAGTTTTGCAAATTGCCAACTTATTTTTGTAGAGACAGACCTTTCTTCTTGTGAGTCAAATTGTTTTTTTTGGCTTTAGCTATTACTGCCTAGAACACTAAATTATCTCTTTAAAGAGCTGATATGCTACTACAATGGGCATGGATAAGTTACTTTAGTACTTTCCTACATTGATATAATCTATTACTTCTAGTTTTATATCTCTAACTATTGGAGACCTCCTAGGCACTATCTTAGTAGATTGTATGCCTTGCTTAGGCTATGCTGAAAGTTTGGTTCATAAATTAGGAAGCCAATGGCCTTGGGAGAAAGGTTTTCCTGAATGCATAAAACTCATTTGATAAAATGCAGCTTATAAAATGCTTACTACATTAATATGAGAACTTGGCTTTTATAACACCTACAAATAAGATAATTGATTGCATGCATAATGCATATTTTCCATTCTCTTGACTTAGTGCATGTTTTACCTAATACTATTAACTGCTGCTACAACCCTGCAAGGAGGATGATTGCTAAAGAAAAATGTATTGACTTGGTAATATCTTATATTCAATTGTTTGGCATAATGACCCCACTACTAAATACATTGAGGTTTAAGAGTTAAATTTGATAAATGATGAAATGTAGATCTTATTAATAAATGCTGGTCTAGGGACTAACTTATTTATGTTATGAAGTTGTAGTCAAGGAATCCATAAACCAAGAACATTTCTATAAGTACTATTCACTTATAACCATAGATTGTGGGAGGATTGAAATTGTGTGTTCCTAGTAATAAGATTAAAGGCTTGGTCCATAGTAGGACCTTGTTCCTTTTGATAAGCCTACCTAGATGGTAGACAATTAGGACCATTGTATGTTAACTTTAAAGGTAGTTTAGGAATCTTGTTCTCAATAATGTGTCATCTTATCCCGTCAAACTAATTAATTGGGTTGAATCATATCTATTGAGTCTTTACAATCTTCACGATCTTCCTTCATTAGGTTAGTTCCTGATTTCTTTGGAGAAACTATCCATTGAGGTTAGGAATTCTTAATGCTAATGTATGGGACAAAATGGTTATGTCTAACATCTATATATAAATTATTCTAACATAAGAAAGTGCAAGTTCTTATCCTGATAGCTGAAATCCTGGGAGAATTACATGCACTTTAATCCCATTTGAAAGCAAGTATATAGGTAATCCTTGGGTATGATGCCCCTAGACCCAAGTCAGTAGCGCAAGGTTTGGGGAATGGCTCCAAGGTTTGGGTTGTCCCTAAACTTCATCAAACATTCCCTCTTCAGTATGGTCAGATTGAGTCTAAAATTTGCATCAAATGCTTGTGAAATCATCTTTCTATTGAATATTTCCCTGCTTAACATATTTTAGCCAAAAAAATTTAATCCATCATCACCAAGCTGACCTACACTAATGTTTCATTCTCCAAATTTTAATCCAATATTGGAAAAACTTTTAGAGTCACTGTAGTTTGGTTTGTATTTGATGTGAAAGAATGAGAATGCATACGAACATGTATTAACTAAAAATACCAAAGTTTTGTGCATTGAACACCATGGCACTATTTCTCGGCTCAGTGATAAGTATGAGAAAATAACGTTAGTCTTAACACACTAAAGAGGTTTACTCTTCTGAAAAGTAAAGGCGTGATATACTTGGCCTATTTCTTGCATTTCGATGAGCAATTCCTTTGCTTTGTTGAGCCTTCCTTCTTTGCACATGTTGGTCATGATTGTGCTGTAAGTGATTGAATTTAGTTTAAAACCCCTACCAATAATTGCCAAATGCACTTGAAGAGCCTCCTATACGTTGCCAATGCTATAGTAGCTTCTAATAAGTGTATCTATGCATTCCACCTTGCTAAGAATCCCATTATATGAGTGGAATGGAGCTTTCAATCCAAGATATTTCATAAAATGGAGAACAAAAAGAGCATCCCTGATCAATCCAACTTGACATAGGTACTGACCATCAAAATGAACACCAAAGATCTCACTTTCCAGTCCTTGAATTTATTGCTCAGCAACTTATAGATTGAATAGAGGGAGTAGCATCCTACAAAAAAAATAAAATTGAGTTAGTATTCTTGCATGAATAATCAAAGAGAAAAAAGCGGTGAGACAAAACATGCACAATAACAAATCATACTATTACAAGTTGACATTCTTATGATTTCTTAACTGAAACTAAAAAAGCTTACAAAATTCTTAATTTTAAATTACATTGGTCAACTATGTAGTTCATCAAGAAAACTTAGCTGCTGGCATGAGGTTGGGCTGTACAAGAATTTTTTGGTTGGGAAGGTTGTTCTTGGGGTCAACGCAGTCATTTTATTCAAAATAATTAATAGAAACCACTTTTAAGACATTCCAAGGGTGTTTAAGATTGGTCTATAAAATTTGGCATGGAGATTAATGTCCATGCTTTCAAAATGAAGGGATTAGGAATGCATTGATTAGTGTTTGCAATCCTTTCCCTTGGTTAGCCATTCTTAAATCATTTTTCAAAATTGGGTCTGTGAATTGATGAAGAGTTGCACCTTATTTTACTTCTGTGAATGGCTAACTCGGGTTGTTTGAATTTACTTCCTTGCATCACCCCAGGGTTTAGAATTTTATAAGTGTAACTTTTCCTAAAAATTCTAGGTTGCAGATGAGTAATAGGTCACTAAAGGAAAAGAAATAGCCAATCAGTACTGCTCAAGCAAGCCTCGTGAGGCAATTGCAAGCTACAGCATGTACAGGATAGGAAGGATAAACTTGGATAGAGGGCATCAGTTTAATAGTGTGGGTGAAATTTGTGATAGAATGTGTAGAATGTTGGTAGATGTGATAGGTTCCCGCTATAATATAATTTCAGTTATTTGCAGCGCCTATGCAGAAAATTATTTGTACCTGATATGATAATTTGTTTATATTTATTAATTAAATTGAAAATTACAGAACCACTGCTTTTAATTTTTTAGTCTAATTAATAAATGTCAACAAATGGTCATATCAGGTGCAAATAACCGGCTGCATAGCCAAGGGTTATACTTGACAATGTTTATTCCAAATGCTTAAGTATATGTTTGATAGTGTTTTCAATTTGCAGCTATGGTGACATTGTTATTATTAATGTTAAAGAGTTAAAACGGATAAAAAAATTAATTCCCTTGAATTTTTTTTAATATTCTTTCTTCATTTTGGTTGCTCTTGATAAATAGTTAGCATATAGTAAAATACTGCATTCTATGAGGGGTAAAGGACCATCTATTCTGCAACACATATGTAGTCTTGGAGAATTATATAGTGTGGTTCCATAAAGTTTGAGTGATATCATGCATTTATTTAATTACCCTCATACATAATTTGGAATCTTCTCAAAATTTATTTATGTTAACATAATTGTGAGCATACAACTGATTTCATGGTTGTCTTGGTCATTCTATGTTCAAATCATGTTTGCCTTTATAGATGCATGCAATAATTATGCCCAACAGAGATTATCTACTTGACGAGTCATTGAAATGCATATGACTAAATTGCATAGCTACTATAGGCTCCAAGATAATCCTATATTCACATTATATTTTACCTTGCGATATACATGAAAGTTGTATAATGTGGGCTTAGTCGAATATACGTTTTCATTTTTTGAAAATTTTTGAGAAAAAAAGTTGAATTCTTTAAGGATTTTGTGAGCAAATTATCCTCAGTCTTGCATCACATATGCAATGTATTTAGTCTTCCATAGAGACTATATGCAATCTTTTAATTAAGTACATCCGATCTGTACTAATGATGACAGATTCTTCAATGTATTGCAGCACATATGCAATGTATTGAAAGTCCTTGTAATATATTGCATCAATGTATGACAATTGTTGATCAAGTATATCGCAGATCCTAATATACATCATGTATATACATCGCTGATATACCGTGCACATTTTTTATTAAATACATCACACTTATTTTCCAAGTTTTCTTGCATCATGAGCTCGCACTAAATCTGCTCATTGATCTCCATGGCTGATGTGGATCAATTACTTAGCCATCCTCACCAACACAATCGAGCAGTCCCAAATAAGTGTTGGTAATTGTTGGCATTAGGAGTATATTAATTTTACTTAAATTAAGCTCCAACCAATATTTTACCAGTGTCTTCAAATTTAATGTTCAGACTTGTTTAATGAATGGAATGGAATGTTCTTGCATCCAAGATCTGAACCTCATTTTTGTCAACAACTATAAAGATAAAAAAAAAAAGTAATGGCAGTCATTGTTTCTTGTACTTGCATGGATAAAGACAATAGCTGTATTTCCTTTCCTATTTTATGCAGACTGTCAACCGATCCTTTCCTACTTGAGAATTTTGTGAATTATATTTGTACACTAGTGACTAAATTTCTCAGCATTGCAGTTTTAGAGCATAACTAGATGTCTTATGTTTGGAATTAAGGACACTAACCAAATTAATTTAACCATCAGAATGACTATGTATTTATTGTTTATTTCATTGTTTATATCTGCTAGTCAAATTTCTAATTCTCTTCAAGTTTCAGATATAAAGAATATTCTTTCTATTTATTATGCAATAAGAGATTAAAGCATCTCTTATTTGGATGATCTATACTATTTTAGTCTTTAGATGAACTATAAATGCTTCTTTGTTTTTTACAATTCTAAAGTTGTGTCACCTTTAGTCCTGAAAATAAAAAAGAGAAGTGCAATAGGAATGAACAATAATTTTGGTCTTTCTTATTTAGAGTCTTATGATTATATTATATTTCTAGCCTTTCATTACCTATGTAATATAATGTGTTATTTTTTTTCTTTTTTTAGAAATGTGTTGATAAACTCGAAGAAGGGGATAAAGTTAAGGTGTTGGTTCCATATGATGGTAATGTTGTGGACATTGGGCGGATTCACTCCCTATCTATTATACATGGAATCAACTTGAAAGGAACATGAGATGCAAATGTAAATATTTTAAAGGTCACAAGTAACATACCCCTTGCTTATGAAGACAAAATAGATGGAGCTATTCATCTAAAAGACAAAGAGGGAACCTTCACACGGTGGCCACTAAAATATTTGCAAAAAATGACATAGTTGATCAACACGTTTATCATGTACTAGTTGTTGGACATCTTGGCTCAGTGTTTTATATTTGAGACAAATTTGATATTTTTTATTATATTTATGTATATACTCTTAGATAACTTTGACATCATACGTATATATTTTGGCACTCTGCATACTTTGAATGATAAATATTTTTTATTTTTAAAGGACCGGTATTTCTCTTTTCTTCCATACTCCACTTTAGCTGTTGGTTAGGGATTCTTTCTTTTGATTTTGTAATCAAGAAAGTATATATGGTTTTCTTGCTAGTTCTTTCCCTATTGAGTTCTTGAACTAGCTTTTATTAATATATATATGTATTTGTGGCTCTGTATATTTTTTCCTTAAAAAAACCTTTGACATCTTATAACTTGATATGTATATTTGCATTAATTATTTTTATTGCAGATTATCTTTATTTATCATGATGTTGAATCAATCTTTTAATTTTATTGGGTTGTAGTTTTTTCATGTGTAATATTTTTTATTATCTTTTATGTTTTAGGTCATGTTTAATATGATTTTTTTTTACATTATAAAATTTATGGTATTTAAAATACTTTTCATTTTATGACTAAATATATGATTAAATTAATGACTACATCAATGAATAAATATTTGACTAAATTTATAATTAAATATATGACTAAATTAATGACTAAATATATGACTAAATTAATGACTAAATATATGACTAAATAAATGACTAAATCAATAACTAAATATACGACTAAATTAATGAATAAATATATGATTAAATAAATGACCAAATATAGGACCAAATATATGACCAAATATATGACCAAATATACAACCAAATATACGGCCAAATATATGACTAAATAAACCACTAAATAAATTACTAGATTAACCAAACATACGACCAATATACAACCAAATAAACAACCAAATATATGATTAAATAAATGACAAAATAAACTACTAAATTAATGACTAAATTAACCAAATATGTGACCAAATATACAGCCAAATATATGACTAAATAAATGACTAGATAGACGACCTAATATATGACTAAATAACTAAATTAATGACTGAATCAATTACTAAATTAATGACCAAATCAATGACCAAATTAATGACTAAAATAGTTTAGTCACAAATTTGGCCATGAGATCAATGACTAGCAATATACTACTAATGGTCACGTGACCAAAGTTAGTCAGTTATCTACAATTTTTAGTAGTTTATTTGGTCATATATTATTGATTTTATACTAGTGTAGGTCAAGGTCGAGATTGACCTTGACCTAGGTCAAGGTTGAGGTTGACCTTGACCCAAAATGTTGACCTTGACCTTGAGGTCAAGAATCTCAAGGTTTCAAGTCAGGGTGCCAAAAATAGGTTGGAAAGAGGTGGAGAAAAGGGTAGAATAGGGAAAAAACCATGGTCCAAGCCATAGATCCCATGAAGGCATTTGACATGACCCCAAACCACCTACTCGGAGGGCTAAACCAGTCCTAAATGGAAGCGCTTCCATTTTCCAATGATACAAGATGGAAGGCCATTGTTGCCAGCATTTTCTTGGTTTTGGGAGCCATTACAAAATTCAATCTTATGGTTATAGGAGCCTTCCAAAATCCTTTATTTATGTTCTTGTCTCTAGTGTGTACTCACTTCAATATTTGGAGACTAGAGAAAGTTAAGGTTATGGGAACCTGGTTAAAACCCATATGGTAGTTTGTTGAGCCTATGAAAACTCCAAGGTCATGTTTTGGGTTCTTGGGAAAACAAAAGGATTATCTTTCTTAAGGTTTAGTGAGCTGCATAAAACCCTATATTTTTTTTTATAAGGCTTTTGCATGTTATTGTTGTAGTATGTTCTTTGTATGTCCTTATGATTGGTTGTTGTTTTTGTTAGGAATAAGTTGTCTCAATCTTGGATAAATCCTATTCTTATTATTTGTTTCATTAAATGTATTTTTTGCAAATAATGTAATTAAGTGTGAGTGTACATGTCTAGTTGGCATGTTGATGTGTCACTCCACTTGATGTGTCGACATCTTGTGCGTAAGGAGATCATGACTGAAATGGTCATGACGGATTCCTATGATGCGTAAGAACTATTTAAGGAGTGTGCTATGACAAGTGTAAGAGCATCTTATGACTTGGGCCTATTTGGGTGCCCAAGAAGAAGTGGTTGGTGTGTGTAAGAGAATATGCCAAAAATAGGTTGGTATGATAGATTCTCTTACACTTCTCTTGTGACCATTATTTTTGGCAGATTCTATGACAAGCTGTCATAGTCTATTCTAGGGATGGATGCCTATTCTTGGGATTGCATGTAATAGCTATGTACATGTGGCTTTGTGCATGGGTCTTGGTGCTTGGACGCCAAACTCCTTTTTTGGGTATTTGTTGGGTCCTGAGGAGTCTATATATATGATGTTGCTTCTATGGGAGAGAAATAAGTTTTACTAGTCTCTCATCTCCTGAAAGAACTTGCATTGCAAGTGTGTTGTAGTCTTTGTGTTGAAGATAATACATTGTGCAGGTTTTGGAGGGGTGGGGTTGTTTTACTAAAAGGTTTTTTCCCACCGGCATATCTTTGTGTTTATGTGTTTCAATCTTCTTTATCTATTTTCTGTATGCATGGTATATGGCTGCAATATCTTTGTTAAAGTAGTTAATGAATTTGAAATTGTAAGGATTTAAAAAGAATTTGCACAATACTTTCCTTTAGAGATTAGTGTAGGAAGCTATTTCCGCACCTGAGTTTCCTTACAAGTGGTATCAGAGCCTGATCAACTTTTGATCCTAGTTGTTGGGTAGGGTTTTTTGAGCTAATCTCAAGTTGAGTAGGAGTTTTGTGCAAAGCATTCTGAATCTTATTTGCAGATTCAGATGAAAAGTTCCTCATACAATAGAATGGAGGTGGAGAAATTTAATGGCACTAATTTTGAGTTGTGGAAACTCAAGATGGAAGAAATACTTGAAGACCATGATCTATGGGAGGCTACTTCACTTGATGTGAAACTTGCAATGATATCACAAGCGGATTGGGAGATCAAGGATCGGAAGGCTAAAGGTCTCATCAGACTCTATCTAGCAGATTTCGTTCTTCTGAATGTTCTTGATGAGACTACTGCAAATTCTTTGTGGCAATGACTTGGGTCTGTGTATTAGGCCAAATCTCTAGTGAATAAGTTGTTCCTGAGAAAGAAGTTGTATTTTTTAAGAATGGAGGAAGGTGGATCCATAACTGATCATCTCAACGCATTCAATTTATTGATTGCACAATTGGCATCACCTGGTGGCAAGATCAAGGAGGAGGATCATTGTATGACCCTACTTTGTTCCTTGCCAGATTCACGGGACCATCTTGTGATGTCTCTTAGAAGTACTATAGTCACATTCTATATGGATGATGTGGTGTCTTCACTGCTATCTGAGGAGATGCAAAGAAAGACTTCAAATTCGTCTAAGGAAGCCCTTGCTGTTCGCGGGAGATCTAATGAAAAAGGAAAGAAGAATGACAACAAGTCAAAGAAGGGTAGATCCAAATCCTATGGGAGTTCTAAGACTCCTAGAAATTCCAAGGTGAAATGTTGGAACTATGATAAAACTGGGCACTTTCGAAGGGACTACAAAGAACCGAAGAAGAAGAAGAAAGGCTCAGATTTAGATTCTAAAAAATCTCAAGAAGATGGAGATGCTTTTATTGTAGCTTTGGCAGACCATGCATCTGATGATGTGTGGTTGGTAGAATTGGGTGCTTCTTTTCACATGATCTCTCATCGAAACTAGTTCTCAAAATATGAAGATTTCGATGGTGGAAAGGTGTACTTGGGTGATGATTCTCACCTAGAGATAGTTGGACGTAGAAGGGTCACTATCAGATTTCCTGATGGACGAGTAAAGGGAATCAATGGAGTTATGCACATTCTGAGTTTGGCATGAAACCTATTATCTTTAAGTATTCTGAATGATGTAGGTGTGCAAGTTGTCTTTTTGAAAGATGGATGCAAGATGATGAGAGGTTCTATGGTGCTTGCTAGAGGTACTAGGAGAGGTACTTTGTTTCAGCTTGAAGCATGCATTGCTCAGTGCAATAGTTCTTCTATTTCAAAGAAGAGAGCGACTATCACTTCATCCCCACCATCTGAACAAGTAGTAAAGAAGACTGTGGCAATGGGTTCTGATGGCAGTGCAGTAAGTGTACCTAAGGGTGCAAACACTTTGGAAGGCAAGCTTCCTATAGAAAAGATGATGTTGTGGCATATGAGATTTGGCCACATTGGTGAGAAGGGTCTTAGGACCCTGAAGAATAAAAACCTCGTTTAGGGGTTAAATGATTGCAATCTCGAGTTCAACTTTTGCGAACACTGTGTCTATGGTAAACAAAATCATGTTTAGTTTTACTCTAGTTCTCACAAATCTTTTGATGTTTTGGATCTTATTCATTCTGATGTATTTGGTCCTGTAAAAGTTCCTTCAATCTCCAAGTCTATATTTTTTGTATCTTTCATAGATGATTATAGTAGAAGGACTTGGATTTATTTCCTTAAAAGTAAGACACAAGTCTTTAGTCGGTTCAAGGAATTTAAAGCCCTTGTAGAGAATTAGACTAGTAAGAAGATTAAGTGTGTGAGAACTGATAATGGTGGTGAGTTTTGCTCAGCAGAGTTTGAATAGTTCTATAAAGAATGAGGTATCGAGAGGCATAAGACAACTCCTTATACCCCACAACAAAATGGAGTTGCAAAGAGAATGAACAAGACACTGATGGAGAAGGCTAGGAGTATGCTTAGTGGAGCTAGTTTAGAACAAAGGTTTTGGGCTGAAGCTATGGCCACTGCTTGCTATCTGGTTAACAGATCTCCTACATCAACTCTTGTTGGTAAGACACCCATGGAGGTGTGGTCTGGTAAGAAGCCTTCAATTAGACATCTTCATGTTTTTGGTCGTGAAGCTTATGCACATGTTCCAAAAGAGAAAAGATCTAAGTTGGAAAACAAAGCTATCAAATGTATTTTCATCGGATGCAGTGTTGGTGTGAAAGGATACAAGCTTTGGGACCCTGTGAATAGTAAGGTGTTGTATAGTAGAAATGTTATTTTCAAAGAGCTAACATCTTCTCCTATTGTGCTACAACCAGATGAAAAAGAAAAGGAAAAAGATGTTGTTCAGTTGCCTCCTACCCCTGAGAAGATTGAACATAGGGACCATGTTGGGTCTAATGATGAGGAGAGCTCTAGTAGCTCTGATAGTTCGGAAGAAGAGGAAGAACAACCTCAACCTCAGCCCTTGAGGAGATCCACAAGAGAAAGAAAGCAACCAGAAAGGTTTGGTTATTCTATGTTAGATTCCAGATGTGCTTTTTCTTTGATTACTAACACTGATGAGCCTAGATCTGTGAAAGAGGCTTTGGGCATTGAAGATGCAAGTTCCTAGATTGAGGCTATGGATGATGAGATGGCTTCATTGGAGAAAAAAAAAACTTGGGACATTGTACCTTTTCCTAAAGGGAGAAAATCTGTTGGCTGTAAATGGGTGTTCAAGAAGAAATTCTATGCAGATGGTAGTGTTGAAAGGTACAAAGCTAGATTGGTTGCAAAGGGGTATTCACAGGTAGAGGGAATAGATTATGGTGAAATATTCTCTCCTATTGCAAAGTTGACATCCATTAGATTTATGTTATCTCTTTTCGCATCATATGATTTAGAGATAGAACAGATGGATGTGAAGATAACTTTCCTTCATGGTGATTTGGAGGAAGAGATTTATTTGTCACAGCCTGAGCACTACATTGTTAAAGGTAAAGAATCCTTAGTTTGCAGATTAAAGAAATCTCTATATGGTTTGAAGCAATCTCCTAGGATGTGGTACCTTAAGTTTGATGCCTTTGTGTTGTCAATTGGATTTGTAAGATCGAAATCAGATCATTGTGTTTATTTCAGAGTTGAAAATGATCACCTTCTTATTGTTGCATTATATTTTGATGATATGTTGCCATTTGGGAAGGTAAGGGTATGATTTCTGATTTTAAATCTCAATTGTTAGCACAGTTTGAGATGAAAGATCTTGGGGCAGCTAGGTACATCTTGGGAATGGAAATCAATAGAGACGGGTCTAACAGAAAACTTTGGTTGAGTCAGAGTAAGTATGTGAAGTCTATGTTGGATAGGTTCTGCATGGCAGATTGTAGACCACTTTGTGTTCCTATTTCTGTGGGAACAAAATTATCTGTAGATGATTGTCCAAAATCTCCTAGTGAGGTGGAGGACATGAGTAGAGTACCTTATGCTAGTGTAGTTGGCAGTCTTATGTATGCTATGGTCTGTACTAGACCAGACATTGCCCAAGTAGTGGGAGTCTTGAGTCAGTTTATGGCTAATCTTGGATGGGTACATTGGGATGCAATTAAGCGAGTATTCAGATATTTAAGGGGTACATCATATTACTCCATATGTTATCATGGTAACTATTCTGGATCTCCGCATTCAGTTTGTATTCATGGGTTTGTGGATTCAGATTGGGTAGGTGATATTGATAGCAGGAGATCCACTAGTGCTTATGTGTTCACTATGTTTGGTGGTCCCATTAGTTGGATGAGTAAGCGACAACTTGTGGTTGCTTTGTCCACTATAGAAGCTGAGTACATGGCTGCTACTCATGCTTGTAAGGAAGCCATTTGGCTTAAGATATTGTGTTCTGATGTTGGTGTTGATGCAGAATAGATTACTATTTGATGTTACAGTCAGAGCACTATTTGCCTTGCAAAAAATCCAACTTTCCATGCCAGAATGAAGCACATTGATGTGCAATTTCACTTTGTGAGAGATATGGTGGAAGATGGAAAGGTAAATTTGGAGAAGGTAGATACTGTGAAGAATGTTGTAGATGCATTAATGAAACCAGTGGGCACTGAGAAGTTCAGATGGTGTTCGAAGTCTATGGGCCTTTTGGCCTATAGCAGTTAAGTTCCTGTTATGTTCATGTTTCTCTTACAAGGTGTTTGACAAGTGGGAGAATGTTAGGAATAAGGTGTCTCAACCTTGGATAATTCCTATTCTTATTATTTGTTTTATTATATGTATTTTTTGCAAATAATGTAATTAAGTGTGAGTGTACATGTCTAGTTGGCATGTTGATGTGTCACTCCACTCGATGTGTCGACATCTTGTGCATAAGGAGATCATGACTAAAATGGTCATGAAGGATTCATATGATGCATAAGAACTATTTAAGGAATGTGCTATGACAGGTGTAAGAGCATCTTATGACTTGGGCCTATTTGGGCACCCAAGAAGAAGTGGTTGGTGTGTGTAAGAGAATATGCCAAAAATAGGTTGGTATGACAGATTCTCTTACACTTCTCTTGTGACCGTTATTTTTGGCAGATACTATGACAAGCTATCATAGTCTATTCTAGGGATGGATGCCTATTCTTGGGATTGCATGTAACAGCTATGTACATGTGGCTTTGCACATGGGTCTTGGTGGTTGGATGCCAAACTCCTTTTTTGGGTGTTTGTTGGGTCCTGAGGAGTCTATATATATGATGCTACTTCTATGGGAGAGAAATAAGTTTTACTAGTCTCTCATCTCCTGAAAGAACTTGCATTGCAAGTGTGTTGTAGTCTTTGTGTTGAAGATAATACATTGTGTAGGTTTTGGAGGGGTGGGGTTGTTTTACTGAAAGGTTTTTTCCCAGCGGCATATCTTTGTGTTTATTTGTTTCAATCTTCTCTATCTATTTTCTGTATGCATGGTATATGGCTGCAATATCTTTGTTAAAGTAGTTAACGAATCTGAAATTGTAAGGATTTAAAAAGAATTTGCACAATACTTTCCTTTAGAGATTAGTGTAGGAAGTTGTTTCCGCACCTGAGTTTCCTTACAATTTTGTTGTTGTTTGTTGGTCACTATTATTTATTGTCAAATCTTTTGCAGTTGTTTCTTTTGGGTTTCTATATCCCCCTCAAAATATTCTTATATAGGGTCTTTTGTCCCTTCAAAACCTATTTTCTCCTTTAATCAAAACATGAAAAAAGCCTATGATAGGCTAAATTGGGATTTCCTACTTGATGTCCTAAGGAAATTTGGATTTAGTGAAAAGTTATTCAAATGGATATAGGTACATATTTTGTCTACTAGGTTTTCGGTTCTCCTAAATGGTTCTCCTTATGCTTTTTTTTCCTTCTTCCAGAGGTGTTAGATAAGGAGACTCATTATCTCTTTTTCTTTTTGTTATAATGGCTGAAGGAATTAGTAGATCTATTAATGAGATTATATCTATTGGTACTTGGAAATGCATTAGTATTCCAAATGTTGTAGAGCCCCATTCAAATTTATTTTTTGTTGATGACATCTTATAGTTTGTATATACCATTATTGTTGGATCCAAGGTTATGAAACATATTATTACTGAGTATTCTTTAAAAAATGGCAAACATGTCAATGCTACTAAATCTAAAAGCTTCTTTTAATGTCCCTCCTTTAGTACAAAATAGATTAACCCAATTTTGGGAGTTTGAGGTTGGGTCGTCTCCCTATAAATATTTTGGAATTCCATATTTTGCTAAATAAGAGAAACATAACTTCTAAACCAAGATTATATCTTCCATTTCTACTTGAGTCTTATCTTGGAATTTTAAACGATTGACATTTTTTGGAAGATTTTACTAATTAGTTTGTTCAGTTGCATTCTCTTTTGAGATCTTTGTTATGGAATGAAAATGTTGAATTAAAGTCCAAAATCTCCTTGCTTGCATGGGATAATGTTTGTCTTCCAAAAGATCAAGGTGGTGTTGGGATTAGGAATATGGGTAAAATGAAAAGAGCCCTTGGTGTTAAATTAATTTGGAAACTTTAGGAAATCATACTTCAATGCAAGAAAGCATCATGTTTGCTAAATATTTTAGCAATGGTTGCAAGGAAATAATTTTTACTACTTCTTTCCTCCTCGTGGTTATTCCACTTGGGATTTTATGGTCAAATATAGATCAGTGTTCCTCCCACGTTTATCAATGATTATTTATAATAGACATAAGAAAAAATTCAGAGGAGGAAGTGTGGAATATGTTGAGGCACACACAAATTTAATTTTAATTTTCAAATAATTTTCCCACCAATGCCAATAAAGCCCATTTTAGTTCAATGTATTTTCTAGCCTATCTGTTCTAATCGGAAAAATTCAATGTATTTTCTAGCTTGTATGTCCTAATTGACAATGTTAAATGTGTTTTCTTTCCCTAAAATCCCAAAATAAGCTCATGCAAATAACCGATGACTAATGATAATACATTTGAGTTCCACTCATTTTGTAGTTTCACAAAGATCCTATTTCATTAGATTCACAAAGTCTATAGAATAGCGAGGGCATCGCTATTTCGTAGAACATGCATTCTATTTAAAACCAAGGATATGCCAACAAGAGATTGGAATACATGTGTCACCCCTTCACAAAGACATTATTGGTGAAAAGAAGTCCATGGCGAAATAGTGAAAAGGGTGAGTCTCGTTGCCATTTAACGAGGTAACAAATATAACAAGAATGAAGGAGGTGCGATTTAGCGATGAGGGATAAAAGTGATCATTTTTTGTAAGGCCCAGTATATGATAGATATCAGAAATTTGTGAAATAGCAACACATGTCACCAAATCGCGAATGAAAGAAAGATTAAAGGAGACATTTTTTGATTCCGAGATAACTACATAAGTTCGCAAAAGACCCATGATATGAAGGAAATGACTATTGTGATATGGCGTTAGGTGATTATTTCTATTTTTCTATACTGAAAAATAGCCCTTGATCTATCACTACGAACTCATGAAAATAATAAAGAGAAGTTTAGAATAAAGAAATATAATATTCTCACTTCAAAGAAAATGGTTTCAATAGAGAGTAAATATTAACAAGGAGATAAAAGATTAAAAAAGGATCATTCCCCTAGAGAGACCTTTAAAAGTTAAGATTTGTAATGTGATTATTCTTAATGTATTCGTATCATTCATGAAGATAAAATATGAAAATTAGGGGGATAACAATAAAGTGAATAAATGTTTTCTTTCAGTCACTTAATATTTTCAGGGCAAAGTAACTATTTTTTTTTTTTAAAGTATGATGGTTTGAAGCGCTCTCTGAATCATATAAAAGGGAAATGAGGATTGGGGATCAAATAATCATCTATTAATTGTAATATAATTCATATAAAGTTCATTGTCTTATGTCTTTGGGGTTTTAACATAGATTATGTATAAATAATATTCTTTGCTATGTTGTCAATTGTTTATTGATTTCAATACAAAGATATCATTTTGAACCTTCTCCACACTTATGTTTTCCTAATCATACGAACTAGTATATCAACGATATAAATAATTTGTCATGGCACCTTAATTATTTTGTGTATCTTGTTTTGTCGATCTCTTCAAGAAAGAGTTAAATTCTATTAGACAGGTACTACGATTCGTAGGTATAAGTTGGATTGGTAAGAAAGGTTTTTTTATTATAGGCATCCTTGCACATTTATGCAAGACATAACAACATACCTCCTACTTTTCCAAGACATAAGAAGTAGTGTTGGACATTTTGAGTTTTCAAATATTGGAGGAGTAGATAATTATTATGACACTGATCAAATCTCACTTCAATACCAAACAAGTAATTTTAGAATTTATTTCTAGTTGTACAAATAGAGATAGGAGATATGAGTAGAATTAGAGGATAGAGTAATCTATTTTAGATGTTTCATGCCACTCTAAAATAGAAGTAGTGGAGATTAATGATAGATCATAAGAAGAATTAATTTTCATAAATTATCAAGAGGTACATCCGCCTTGGTCTAGCACAACAAGAAGTGTAGGAGAAGTCAATCTCTTTGATGAATTCATATCATCTGTTGGCCAGATCAGTTGTAGAGTTTGATCTTAGAAATTGGCATAGTCTTAGAATTCTACAATTTGTTAATTTGGGAACCAACAAATTGACATCTCTACTGTGGAGTTGAATATAAAACATTGTTGAATTATTATCCAAGATCTTTGGCATAAAATAAGACTAGTTGAGATTTCCCCATCCAAGTCACCCAACGAAGAGATTGGTGACTCTACCAATGAGAATATAAAACATTATCTTTATGGTCATCTTGCACCAAGAAATCCAATATGGATGTGGGTTTCTTTCCCTCTTGAGCTTTAGATTTGTGACCATCTCCTCTAATACTAGATTATTAGTGCTTCCACTATTAATAATTACATAACAACACTTATCCTCACACTTACAGCTAGTGAAAAATAAGCTCTTCCTTTGACCTAACTCCTTTTCTTCATTTAAAAAGGTTCTCTTGACAACAAGGGTTTCTCCCCTCTTAGTATCATCTGAGTTCTCTAATTGAGCTTCTTTATCTATATGTACAAATCATGCCCGACCTTCAGTCGTTCTATTCATCCTTTCTTGGTGTTGTTGATATCACAGGCTTGATGGCCTTCTTCATCACAATGGAAATAAGTTCCTCTAAAACCACCTCTCTGAGATCCTTGTCAAGACATTCCTCTCCCTCTTCCTCTTTTTTCTCCATTGTTTTGATCACGAGAGTGACTGAAAGCCTCATTCCTTGGATTTAGGCTAGTATCCACATCTTCATTTTTCCTCTGGTCCTCATTTTGATTCCCAAAGGATCTTCAATTGCCTCTTCCTCCTTGAATTCACCCTCTTTTATTTCCTTCAAATATGTTTCTTAGATTCTCTTCTACCCTTAAATAAAACTAGTACACCTCTTCAATATTGGTCGTTCTAATTAGACTCATCTCCTCCTGGATACTTGGCCTTACCCATTAAGGTAACATGCAACTTTTTAACTGTTATCTTTTGCATGACTTGTTCTAATGGGGACTCGATAGAACTCTCCCATATATTCCATGATTTATCTTCTCTCTTTCTTCAACCATTTGATTTTCTTGAGTAGGTCAAGTTCATAGTAAATGGGAATGAATTGTCTCTTCAATTTCCCCACCATCTGGTCCCATCTTGTGATTTTATTTTTTCCACTTCTTTTCCTCTCCAACTGAGTCTCCTACCACCAAGTTTTTGCATGACCTTTCAGTTTGGCCTTCACAAATCTGACCCTCTCAGGATCTTCAAAATATTCATACTCAAAATATTCTTCCAGATCATTAATCCAATCGATCAGTTCTTTGGGTTAAGATTTTCTAGAAATATAGGGACTTCAATCTTGGGTGTCTTTCCAATCCTGGAAATAACCCTCAAAAACCTATCCTCCTCGGGATCTCTAGTCATTTTTGGTGATTCTTTTTCAACGTGCGCATCTTCTTCAAATTCCTCCTCACTTTCATCTCTTACCATAATTTTCATTCCCCTATGTAAATCCTCTTTCAATGCTTTCACTTGTCTTTGGAGGTCTCTAAAACCCTCATCTATCACATCTGCAAATCTCCCACCATGGTTCCTTCATGGAGACATTTTTTTCCTACACTTAGCTCGCAAACCTACAACCATAGTCCTAGTGTAAACTACATCACAGTTGGTAATCTGACTACACACTCATGAACTCTTGGTCTGATACCACTTGATGAAGGGTACTCCCCTTATAAACATAAACACAGACAACAAAATAGATAAATAACAAAAAATTGCAAGAACCAAACAATTGAAAGAATAGGAAAATTGATTTATATTATCTCTAATGAAATGGAATTACAATTCAAAAATATAACATGCACAACCACATGAGCATTTTCATTACAATATTTTGTAAGCCAGAGAAACCATATACTTCCTTAGAACTGTCCTAGATAACCCTACATGCCTTCATTAGATAGGGGGAATTTTAACTGTTGAAGAAGGTTCTCAAAATTCTAACCCTAAACTTTGAGGTCGACCATCCCTAATATATTATTATTTATCTTTTATTACATTGGAATAGGGCCCAAACAACTTTCAGAACTCAAATGAGTTTTTGAAGGAATTTTATTTTTCCATCCTAAGTAGCGCAACTTCTAGAGACCATATATCTTCCCACGTTAGCCTTCTTGGCTACTATAGCCCCATTTTGAAAATGGTGTGAAGTTCTCTACAAGACTGCATTGTGAAGCACCACTCATTACAAGGTTTGACCCCTTTTTGGAGCCTCTAAATCCTTCAAAAGTGAGCTCAAAGTTTTTGTACCCTTGTGCCAAAACCAAAAAATTTCAGTATCTTCAAAACTAAAATTGATCTTGTAAGGAAGCTTTAATGGAAGGTTGATATAACTAAAGTGAACCTCCAAGGAAGAAACTAGAACATTCTAAGCTCAAATGAACAACTTACTAAAACTAGTAAATTTCCAAAAATAGTAACATTGCATAAAGATAGCCCTTATTGACAAACCAGACAATATTTTTGGGTGATGCAAGATTTCCCTCACATTCAAGATGCTTTTGCATCAAAGGAGGATTGGTGAAGGAACTTCATCAAAGTCTCTAAAGGGTTAGGCTTAAAACCTTTGCAACTTCCACTTGTTTAGATTAATGTAATTAGGGGCAGATGGTGTATTACATAATCTTGATAGTTTTAGTTTACATAAAAAAATATAGTTGATAGTTAAAAAACTATTCAACAGTTACACATGGTTGAATTTTGCCTATTTAAAGGCACGCTAGGAACAAGTTTAACATTGCATTATATCCATCAATCACTAGAAAAATAAAACTTATTCATCTTTACATTTTCTATTTTAGGGCCCTTCAAAACCCATTTTCCACTAATCAAAAACATTTTAATAGTTTTAAGACTAAAACTTTTGTTAAAAAATAAGTAAACCAACATATATCGTTATTTTTCTTAAAATCTCTAAGTGAAAAATCCTAGCATTGGCCTAATCTAGATTTCTCAATGTCAAGAATTCAAAACTTTAAAATTCAAGGATTTTGTAGAAAATTATTGTGGATCTCTTTTTTTATAAACATAACCAAGGCACAAGACCTGTTTGACATAATGCATCAAAGAGATATCATCTTTTGAACTATAATGATTGTTCGATATGCACAAAATTGATTTTTTGAAAAGGCTTTTGAAAATTGCAAGCAAATGTAATTGGTAGGGGTAAATAAAAATTCCACAACCTCTTCTAACATCCTATGAGCCTCTGCAAAAATGGCCATTGGAATAGGCATACACATATCACAATATTAGCATAAAAATAACCTTTTTGCAATACATTATGGTCTATCTTTTATATATATTGTAATAAATAATATTTTCATGTTTACGATGGTAGATAAATATATAGAATCAATGTAAATCATTTTAAAGAATTTTCAAGATGTTTAACTATCTCTATTTTTATTATCTCCTAGAATGTGGGACTATATTTTATCTTATAATAAAATTTAAACTTGATTTTTTTTTAAATTAATCTTATTTGAGCTTGGAGTATGGTGCAACTGTTTGATTTGACTTTGCATATGGGTATACTATTTGGTTTAATTTTGGGTATGGTTGAAATAAAATGTGTTAATTAATGTGTACATTAATTCACACAAACTTTACAATAAAGCTATGCAGTCTTGACAATCTATTATATTTTTTTCAAGATGATAAATTATACTGATGACAAATTAAATTAAAACAATTTACATACCGAACATAATAATATCTACCATAAAAAATACTATTAATCAATACTTTTAGCCAAATCTAGAAATCTAAAATCTACACCAAAAATAGAAAGGAAAAAACCAAATTTACTTCACTCGAAAGATGTTCAATAAGTATTAGATAGATACTCCATCACATACAACAAAGGAATTGTGACAAAACACTCCTTTAGTAGAATTGATATGTGAAGTACTAGCATTACAACAATTTTGAAGACACAATGATTTCTACCTTAACCGACAAATAGTAATAATAGATACTTAGCCACATCTACAAATCCTATGATTTAGTGGAAGAGCACCAGTTACTACCCATGTTACAATTACTATTCATTGAAATTCAGAAATAAATGCCACTAAAAAAATTATCTAGTAGGTCTATAATTACTCATTTTATACAAAAAAAAAAAAGCTTAGTAATTAGATCAATTGTGCAACTTTATTGATACCAATGGTACATGATTGTTACGACATTTATGTATGAGTATTGGATAAATTGTGCAATTATTTTGGTTGTCAAAGCAAATGGGTACTAAGACAATGCAGAATATGTTTTGGACGACCACTTTTTGACCCTTGCCTACATAATAGATCCCACAACATTCATCTTAAAACACAAAATTAGCTATAATATTTATTAGAACTCTTTCCATAATATTAAAAACAAAAAGCAAAATTACTTTACTCACAAATAACTCTAAGTCTTAGATAAATACTCCATCATTTGTTATCACGCTCAACAAAAGAATTGTGTCAAAAGACTCCTTTCATAGATTTTATATGTAAATTACTAACATTAAAAGACAGGCAGACTATTTTGAAGCAGTCAGTCAGAATTTGAAGTAAACTTGGACTGTGCCACCGATAACAAAATGTTTGTCGAAGTTCCAAATTTCGAAGCACTCCACATGTTCACATTCTATCTGCGACATAAGCATGGCATTCATGGAACATTTTACTCAAGAGTTACAAACTAAATAAATGCTCGTCATAATTGCTGTGAAAGCCATACCACAATAGTTATCCGATGTGAATGGGGGAACCTGTACTATAAAAGGCTTGGCTGTATAATCATGTCCTTAGAGAATGTACAGTGGTGGCAATTACGTATGACCCAACAAGGGCGGCGCCAAGCTGGCAATTGCATTTCTCAACTGAAGGTCTTGATTGCAGAAGGGTAGTTGTAAAACTTCTCTGTAAATTTTTTATTGTGATAAATTCACCGACAAAGTGTTTAAATACTCTCACTATATCATGCACAGCCCATTCAAATACAATATTATTTTTCTTGTTTTGTTTTCTTCGATTAAGGTTGATTTTCGTGCCTATATATCTGAGTCTACAAATAGCTATAGTGGATTCTGTCTATACAAAATAAAATAAAATCATAGAAGTGCTGGATGTGTTGTCTTTTGGACGATATCATCACAGTAGTTTTTTTAATTTTATAATATAGAATGAGGAAGAAAATAATTGAAGAAGATCGATTGACTGCATTAGCCTACAGCATATTTTATGTCATTGAATGGGATATATAGATTGTAGTGGACGAACAATGTAAGGTTTTTAGTAATATTTATTTTTCTTATTCCAATAAAAAAACCATGTAAGATTTTTAATCGTTAGTCACATGCAGGTCACTAATCTCATCTGTGGGTTTATTTATTGATCCACCAATGCAACAAAACTAATTAGAGATTCCGAGAAAGTTAAGGAAAGTTTCATAGAATGGGTAGGGTTCCTTGCTGTTCCACAGATACAGATGTCAATCGTTGAAGCGAGAACCTTTACCAGCCTGTCACAGTTCCAAATTCTCCCACTACTCTCTTCTTCATCTGGAATCGCATCACATACCCTTGGTTCTACATCACATCTATGTTCTCCGTAGTTTGTCCTTGATGACAAGAGGGGCACTTGTGAGCATTATGTTTAATATTTTAATTTGTTGATGGCCGGTATTTGATATGACACAAAGTATATGTTTTGGTACAGAATATTCTTTGTGGTAATGAACTCATGAGTTAGAGTTTAATTTTGGTTGGATTCTTTTGATTAAGTTTGCCATGCTGTCGACAACATATGATCCATGAGGGTAATAACAAGTCTTGAGATGTTTGACTTGGCACATTATTGTTGTAGGATATGAAAAATCATTTCATTTTTATATGTTGTGTTCGATGGACTCCAAATTTTGAACCACTTTGGTTTAGGAAGATGAAAAGGTTTAGGCATTTCAAACAGTTTTCCTTGATGAAAAAACAATTGCTTCCTACCATCGCCATGGAATTTCTTGCTGTGTTTACATGGGCTATTTTTTGTTACAGTTTGTTACGGGTTTTAACTATTTTGATCAACATGAAGTTTGGAACATTTCAGTACCTGTTTTGATCTGATTCGCTGGTCTCTATGCTGGATTTCGTGGGATTTAGCTTTCATTTTCCTCCATCACGGGTAGCTTCGTTCCTTTCTATTGTTTAGTTCTCCATCACTCGACCTAAAAAGTTAAAAGGAAGAAGAAAATGATGAAATATTAAAACATTTATTTTTTTTTTCTGATAATTTCTTGTGTAAATTTGTTATGAAATTTTAGTGGGTTGATTGAAACAAAAGATTTACGTATTCACAAGAAAGTATTAAAGTTTTGTTCAAAATATATTAAAAGGTTTTTAAACAGTAATCCTTGTTAGGCAGCACAGGTTGTTTTACCCTAATTCAAGGGTAATGGTTGAAAATTGTTTCAACAAAATTTGATTCGGGAAAGACACAAACATTTACTTTTCAGCTATTTCAGTTATGGATAACATTGAAACAATTTTTTTTGTAAAAGCACAAAATGGATAACATTGTTGTTGTTTTCTTTAACCCTTCCTAGGGTGTGAAGCTATTGAGGGTTAGTACTAGTGATATTGAAAATAGTGTATGAGTGTTAGTTATCTCCATTCAAAGATAGATGTAATAATTGTGTTTCTCTTTCAATTTTATTTTTGATCTAATCATCATTTCTCCTTCACATGTATAAACTATACATATCTATTTTCAACAACTGAAAATAGATATGTATCTGAATACCCAGGTAGAAGAATACGATGATGTTCAATAATCATTTTCTTCTACACATGTAATACATATACATACCCATCCTCCAATAACTAAAAGTATGTATGCATGTAACTACATAGGTTGGAGAGGCATTTAAAACAGGATAGTGTGAAGAGTTGTAACAAGCGTTTTGGTGTGATGAAAAGCTCCATTTAGTGTATATGTTCAGATCTCATTTTGAAACACAAATTGCATACATTTCTTATTCTTTATATTTAGAAGGTGCTTATGATTTTATAATTGCAAAATATAGTGTAGTTACACAATTATAAGCTCGTTGAGAATACTTGAAGATGTGACTGTTACCATAATTTTCCTATTCTATACAAATTTGGCTAAATCTATCCCCAGGTCCCTGTTTTAACCCTACCAAGCACCTCAAAAAATTTCATGGTGTTTTGCCCTGTTCTTTGGCCTCTGCAAATTTCAAAAGTCCCCTGGTTTGCAGTCCAAAAAATTCATAAAACTAGCCGTTGTAGGTAGAAAACCCTAAAAAACCCTTTGGCATGTTATATTTCTTTGTTACTTTACCGGCCACTTAAGTTCCATCAATTTCCATGTGCGCAATTAAATCTTTCAGTCGCCAAATCTCTGATTCCCGGTGGTCAAAGCTCTAACATTTAGAGATCCCCCAAATGGTTACCTCTTAAGTTGGCGGTCTCTGCTTAGCGACTAAAGTCAAGATTCTTCATCTGACGGTTGTCGCATGATCTCATGGCCTCAGAAGATTCCATGAGATCTTGCGACGACTATCGATCTTCCTATTTGCAGAGTGCATTTGTCAGTGGGGCCATTGCCACGTAGTCCAAGATGTCCGCTTCTAGTTGGTCGCGAGTTTGGTGACATGGAGAGGTGTCAACGGGCCCCGGTGGCTGTCTTTCCTCAAAGATCTGACGATTGTCACGTGTTCGCAAGGAATATTCCTTGCCCTTGCGATCATGCGACAGTCGTTGATGCTGCTTTATTGCCATGGCTCTGACAGTGGGTCCTCTTTTCTGATGTGCTCGCTCCTCATTGGCTGGGGTTTTGAACAGGTGGAAGTTTGTTAGTGGGGTCGGCTTCCTCAAAGGATTAAGTTCTGAGCAGGATCGACAATCGTCGTTATACCACCAAGGTAAGATGCACGCTATTTAAGCTAGCGGTATAACAACAACTATCCAATGAAGATAAAGATGGCCGTGGGTTCGCATTGTCAGATGGGCTGATGTGTAAAGCTTTTGATTGGTTGTGAGCTGGTGATGTGGAAATTTGTCAGTGGGACCGTATTAGAGGGTCTGCGAATGTGTCAAAAAGGCTAAGATCTATGGTGGTCGTATGATCTCATAGAATCTTTTGACCCTGTGAGATCATGCACCCGTCGTTAGATTGGAATCTAGTTCTCTGTGGGTCCGATGTTAGAAAGGTGCCGAAGTGTATGCCTACAAAGCAGTCAGGATGAATAAAAGAGTGAGAAGTGGCAAGTCTAGGCCCGGGGTTTAAAGAATTCTTCGTGACTTAAGAATACAAAAATAAAAGTGGGTCCAAGCTGATAGGTGTGCCGATGTGCTAAGATTTTATTGACTGTAGTGTGCTGAGGTGGTTTTTGACTTTTCAAAGGGTTTGCAACTGTTGTAAAGTTGATCTAAGTCGTCCATCTATCGGGAAATAAAGGATATCGATAGACACATTTTGAAATGACCGGCTAGCCGTTATAATCCAAATTCAAATATCTCTGCAGAGGATTTTCTGCCAGCGATTGATTCAGACATGCTGCGAGCAGTGAGGTAGCTAAGAAATTTATATCTGCAGGACGTTTGTACTTGAAGAAGGTGATGAGGAAGCCCGGGTGGCCATCATGAGTCATTTCTTGTCCCTGCGAGGTACCATTTTAGCATTCATAGTGGGCCTGTTGCAGAAAGGTTGATGGATCCAGGTTGCTTGTCTGCAGGTTGATTTCAGTATAGGGATGGGCACGCAAAGATGAATATATGATCAGTTGAGATATTTGCAAAAGTAACATTTATGATCAAACTTGACAGGTTTAGGGTTTGATTATTCTATTGAAAATCTATGTAACCCTAGTTAGGTTTTAACTCCTACTTGCGTGCAAAATAGGAGATGTATATATTATTTTTTGAGAGCTTTTAGAGCTCAGAGTTGACATTTTGTAAAGAGAAATATCTTTTCTTAGAAGGCTATCTGTGGCATTATTTTTTCCCTCTGGTTTTCTACTTTCTGTAACCTCCCATTGATAATTTAGATATTGAAGATATTTTTGTGACATTTCTCATGTCCCTATGCCTTCTCATGTGAGTTATCTCTTAGTGAATTCAGTATTTATATGTTTCTCAATGATATCTTAGGGTTCTTGATCCTTCTTTCTTCCTGCAATTCATGTGTATTATTGTGGATGATTTGATGTGAATTCTTTTGTAGGTATACTACAACCCCTTAACAATCTTGTCTCATTCCTATACCTAGTTGCAGAGGTGAATGTTTGTTTGCAGGTCATAGATTGTTGTCTAATCCTAAGAGTGTTATTGTTTGTGAAAGAATCTCTCTCTTTCCCTGAATACCCTCTTTTATTTGCAGACCCTTCTATGAAATACTTATGCAAGCCTATTCAGTGAGTTGTGATCTCCTAGACTTAAGTTTATTCATTGAATCCATCTTTTATGCTGCAATTCATACCATCATTTTGGTGTATCACCTAGTAGGTAGTTTTCTTTCCAGTCATTTCCCTTTCTGCATTCTTTCTATCCCTTTCCCTCAAAAGATTTACTTTTCATGTCTAGAAGCAAATTAAGGTGATTATCCAAGAGGAACCAGCCTAGAACCTGGAGGTCTCATCTCAGTTAGCATAGGTCCCACAACCTGGAGATGATTCCCATGTTATACTAGGTTATCAAGACTACGAGAGCTTGAAACAAGGGTGCAAACTTAGTGTATAACAATGAAATTAGGGGTTGGTTCTCCTTGTATTTGGAGATGCTAAAGAAGTTGTAATTGAGTGGGTTCTCATATTTGGATAATATAATTGCAGGTTGGAATGGTTTTTTTCCCCAAGAGGGTTTCCCACTTGTCATAAATCTTGTGTTAATGTGTTCATTATTTTGTGTTTCATGTTTTGATGCATGTAAATGATTTGTCTCATTCTGTTTAGATTCATTTCTCTAATACTTTTGATTTCTACAACTACCTTGTGTATATCAAAGTTCTGCAATAATTTTGGGTATAAACATATTGGTAATCAACAAAGTATAAGAAAGAACATTCATTTTATGATTGAATTTTTAAATTATACTTTGAGATATTTGAATTTAGAATCAGTGTTTAAGTTGTTCATATCTTAGAGAGGCTTTATTGATTTATCATCTAAGTTATAGCTTAAAGTTTTTAAGCACTTTGATTCACCCACCCTCCCCCTCTTACAGTGCATTCACTTCCAACAAGTAGTATCAGAATATAGGGTCCCTCCATTAGGTCTTTCCTAGGGATTGATCATGGTCTTTTAGAAGTATTTACATGGCTCATCAAGAAAAAGGTTCTTTTCTTATAAGATTTCCTCTTTTTGATGGCTCTAACTATGTATCTTAGAAAGTCATGATGGAGTCCTTTTTGAACTCTCTTGATGTCCAAATGTGGGAGGTTGTTACAAGAAAGTATATTATCCCTAAAACTATGCCTACTGATCCTAATGACAAAAAAAAAATATGAACTAAATGAAAGAGCCAATTTTTCCATTTTATGTGGTCTTATGATGCAGGGGCATTCTAGGGTACTCGAAAAATCTACATGGAGGTGTGTTGTTTTGGTTTTGTGTTACTCAGTTGCAGCTTTAACCGATGGTCTCGATTATTGAAGGAAGCTCAGTTTCCAAAGGAACTCTGTGAAACCTCTTGTACTTGGTGGAGCTTGTACTTGGCAATGCCTCTGGTGCTCAATCGACGTGCTTTCTCGGCCATGCCTGTGTTGCTCAGTGTTGCTTGGTGTGGTCGGTTATTTCAATACTACTCATTTGTTCTAGTTTACAGATTAGAGTTCTTGGAGATTTGGTTGGCCAACTTGGTACATTTATTATTAGTAGCTTTTGTTGTATTCTCCTATGTAGATCTTGAGGCCAACATGAAGAATTAAATATTTGTAAGGCTATTTGTGAGCTGACTGTTGTTGCATTTAATATTTGTTTTTATAGGAGCTGGCTTGGCTTAGGAGTTAATTGTTTCTTATAGCCGACTTATGGCTGGCGATTAGTATTTAAGGAGTGTTTGTATAGTTGTTTAGAGGAAAATTCAGTAGATTAACATATTAGTAGAGTGTGAAGGATAGATCTGGATCCTACAAGATCTTGAAGATCAGATTGTTTATCTAATAGTTTGTAATAGCAAAGCTAGTGGTTTGCATGCTTGGAGACAAGGAGATTTCTTGGTGGCTTGTGAGCTCAAGTTCAGATCTACCTTAGTGTTTCCATCAATTTTTTATTGTTTCAGAGCTGGACTCGTTGAGAGATTGCATAAATACTTTTGATTATATTTGGACCTAACCTAGAAGGCCTTACAGCTGGGCATGTTAATGAAAATTTAGTTGAAAAAATTGTCTTGTTGTGTAATTCCACATTGTGGTGTTTGGCTACTTTTTTGGACTATCCTTAATTGGATCCTCCTTACCTGTCCTACATCAAGTGGTATCAGAGCTTGAATATCTTGAGTGTGTAAATTGATCTCCGGTTGAGGCTGTTTGCACCAGGACCTTGTTGGTGATTTATTGCTTTGGGTTTTCAAAAATATTGAAGGATGCCTCGAAGAAGGTTGGACCCTAGAGTGATTGCAGATCTCTTTGATGCTATGGAATTGAAGATTACAGAGAAGGTTAAAGTTGATTTTAGATCTGAGATGGAATTGATGAAGAATGACATGATTGTCGAGGTCATAAGAGCTATTGCTCATATGCCAAGGAATCTTGGTACTAATTATGGTTATGAGGAAGTTGTTGAAGACTTTAAAGCTGCTAGATCTAGTGGAGATGACCGTAGAGACAGATCTAGTGAAGACAGAACTGGTCAGTTACATAGATCTGGAGCTCGGTTAAGTACTAGTTATTGAATGGAAGTTTCTACTTTCTCTGGTACTTTGAGACCTGAGGACTTGATTGATTAGATTGGTGAGCTAGAAGACTTATTTGAGCTTGAAGAAATTGAAGATCCTCTTAGACTAAGATTGGCACAGACTAAGTTGAAAGGACATGTTGCTCTTTGGTGGAAATAATTACAAAGAGATAGAGAAGATGAAGGTGAAATGCAGATCAATCGGTGGAGGTTGATGGTGACTAAATTTAAAGCTAAGTTCATACCTTCCGACTATGAGCTTGACTTGTTTAAGAAGTAGCAGAATCTAAAGCAAAATGATTTGACTGTGGAAGACTATACCAAGGAGTTTTATAAGTTGACTATTCGGTTTGGACATAGAGACCTTGAAAAAGAAAAAGTAGCTCGGTATGTGAATGGTTTGAGATTTAATATTTAGGATGAGCTTGGTATGCTAAAGATTGATTCGGTTGAAGATTCTTATCAATATGTTCTGAAGGAAGAAGATAAGTTGAAAAGGAGACAACATAGTAATCCCCGTGGGAAGGAAAAGATTGATCACTCGGTGAAGGACAAATTGACTGTTGAAGATGAACTAGAACTTGTGGAATTGAAGAAGAAGAAGATAGGTAAATTTATCTTTAAGGGTACTTGTTATAACTGTGGTGAAGAAGGGCACCGTTCTTTTGAGTGTACACATAAGAAGTTTGGTGACCGAAGAACTACTGTGGTAAATGAGAACATTCAAAATGAACCTAAATCTAAGAAATTGCTAGTTCAGAGGACATTTCTCAGTGCAAAGGAGGAACCTTGTCAGAGGAGTAACTTGTTTAGGACTCAATGCAAGTCTAGAGGTAAACTTTGCAATGTACTTGTTGATAATGGTAGTACTGATAACCTTGTTGTTGAGGATATGGTTCAAAAACTTGGTTTGAAGAGAATGAAACATCCTTATCCTTACAGGATTGGCTGGTTACAAGATGTTCATGCTCTAGAAATGAGGGAGTAGTGCTTTGTTGATTTTCAGATTAGCTAGTATAAGGATCTAGTGTTGTGTGATATTGTGGAGATGAATAGTTGTCATATATTACTCAGTAAACCTTGGCAATATGATTGTGGAGCTATGTATGATTGTGTCAAGAATGTCTTTACTGTTGAGAAGAATGACAAGAAGCTTTCCCTAATACCTTTGCTGGATGCAACACTCGGTAGGAGAAACCTGAGCTTTCATAGTTGAGTTGAGTTGTTAGATCCTAAAAGGAATGATGATCAGTATGGAGAACAAGGCTGTCATGTGTTGTCAAGGAAAGACTTGAAAAAATACAAGAAACAAAAGTGTAAGAGTATGCAAGGTGAAGAGTTAGAGGAATTGTATGTGAAGAACCAGTCCGGGGTTTATGTGTTCAATCACAGAAGATGTTCTTCCAGCCTATAAGAACACATTTTCAAACTTGGGGTGTTTGATGCAGGGGCATTCTAGGGTACTCAAAAAATCTACATGGAGGTGTGTTGTTTTGGTTTTGTGTTACTCGGTTGCAGCTTTAACCGATGGTCTCGGTTATTGAAGGAAGCTCTGTCACTGAAGGAACTCGGTGGAACTTGTACTCGATGATGCCTATGGTGTTCGATCGACTTGCTTGCTCGACGATGCCTATGTTGCTCGGTGTTGCTTGGCATGGTCGATTATTTCACTAGTGCTCATTTGTTCTGGTTTATCGATTGGAGTTCTTGGAGATTTGGTTGGCCGACTTGGTGCATTTATTATTGCTAGCTTTTGTTGTATTCTCCTATGTAGATCTTGAGGCCGACATGGAGAATTAAATGTTTGTAAGGCTATTTGTGAGCCGACAGCTGTTACATTTAATATTTGTTGTTATAGGAGCTGACTTGGCTTAGGATTTAATTATTTCTTCCAGCCGACTTATGGCTGGCGATTAGTATTTAAGGAGTGTTTGGATAGTTGTTTAGATGTAGATTCCATAGTTTGTGAAGGATAGATCTAGATCCTGCAAGATCTGATTGTTTATCTGATAATTTGTAATAGAAGAGCTAGTGGTTTGTATGCTTGGAGACAAGGAGATTGCTTGGTGGCTTGTGATCTCAAGTTCAGATCTTCCTTAGCTTTTCCATTAGTTTCTGATTGTTTCAGAGTTGGACTAGCTGAGAGATTGCAAAAATAATTTTGATTGTATTTGGCCCTAACCCGGAAGGCCTTACAGCCGAGCATGTTAATGAAAATTCAGTTGAAAACATTATCTTATTTTGTAATTCCACATTGTGGTGTTTGGCTTCTTGTTTGGACTATCCTTAATTGGATCCTCGTTACCTGTCCTACGTCATCTTACAAAGGATGTGTTTGTGAAAATTATGTCCTGGAAATCTACAAATGAAATATGAGAGAAACTTGAAACTATTTATCAAGGAGATGCTAAAGTGAAAGAATCAAAATTGACCACTCTCAAAACTCAATTTGATGCTCTTAAAATGAATGAGGATGAAAATGTTGCAAACTATTTTCTTAGGGTTGATGAAGTTGTAAATGCCTGTATAGGTCTTGGAGAAACCATAGTTGAATATGATATTGTTACCAAGTTGCTAGAACTTTGCTGCCTAAGTTTGACACTAAGATATCCACCTTAGAAGAAAACACAAAATTTGATAACATGTCATTGCATAAACTCCAAGGCATCCTTACAACTTATAAAATAAGGATTGGTAAAAATCCTTCTACATCTAAAGAAACTTCTTTTAAAGAAGAAAAGAAGAAGAAGTTGATAGTGAAATTGATCTTTCTGATGTTGTTGAAGCTTTAATAGTTAGAAAATTGAAAAATAAATATAAGGGTAAGTTTCCCTTAAAATACTTAAATTTCCGCAAGGCAAGACACTTTGATGATAAGTATCCTTACACTGATCAGAATAATGATGAAGAAAAATTGGAAAAAATTTCTCCAAGGAAACCTTGGAATTCTAAAAATAAGATTAACAATTTTAAAAAGAAGAGACTTCTTACTAAAGAAGACTCTGATGAGGAACCATATGATTCATCATGTAATGGTGATGAAGTTTTGTTTATGGCTGAAATTAAATCTAGCAATAAAGGTGTCACTAGAAAAAGTAAAATGACTTTTGATTCTAAAAATGAAGAAGTTGATCTTGAGGAAGAGATTCTTTGTGCTCTTTAAGAAGTAAAAAGGAATAAACAAAAATTTAGCTACTCATGAGAGTGAAAATCAAGTCTTGCAAGTTGAATTAGAAACATCAAATTGTGTTATTGAAAGTCATAATTTTTTTCTTGATTAAAAAACAAAAACTAGTTGTTTAGAATAGCAAGTTAATATCCTTCAAAAATAGGTTGTCATGAATGAAACCCTGACTAGTCAACAACATAGAAATGTGACTGATGTAAATTCAGATAAAGTTGAATTCTCAAAGAAGAATTTGAAATTTAACATTGGAAATCATTCCTATAACAATAATTATTTTAAGTATGGCTTCTTGCATGGCTATTGTTTCTATTGTCAAAAATTTGGGCATGAAATCAGTTTTTGTAGATATTTGATGCCTAAAAATTCCACTTTTGGTCATAAGAAAGCCTATGGTTTTCCTAAAACTGTAAGGTGTCAAAAATTATATCTTTATGGAAACGTTGCTAATCATTGTAGATCAAGTCATAAAATTACTCAAGTATGGAGGCCTAAGCTCATGCTTAGCACAAAGAAAACCTTACTAGCACAAACTACTTTGTTTTCAAACAAGACTACAACATGGGTGTTAGATAGTGGTTTTTAACACCGCATGATTGGAAATAAAGGTAAGTTTCAATTCTTACAAGAACTTGATGGAGGTTTTGTAAGGTTTGGTGATAACTCAGCCACATACATAAGGGGTAAAGGATTTGTTTACTTGAATAATGACACTCCTCTTCATAATATCTATTATGTTGAAGGGGTTAAAACAAAACCTTTTAAGTGTCAGACAAATCTATGATAATGGTTATCATGTCTCTTTTCATTCCAAGGGTTGCACAATAAAAAATAAGGTTGGAAAGACAACTGCTAATGGTCTAAGGATTGGGGGAAATATGTACAATCTATTTGATTCAACAAATTATGAAAGAAATATAGATCTTTGTTTCATGAGTAAAATAGAAGAAAACTAGTTGTGGCATAAACGATTGGGACATTTAAACTTTGATAATTTGGTTCACATTAGCAAGATCCAAATTGTTAGAGGTCTACATGTCTTAAGTAAACCTACAAATACTGTTTGCAAAAGGATGTCTGAAAGGAAAGAAAACCAAAGTATCAAATCTTCAACATACCTTTCTTCATTTAGATTTATATCAAATCTTGATCAACATTCGTCCTAGTTGTTAGGTAGAGGGTATTGAAATACTATCTTGAGAGAGTGATTATGTAGAGTATTTTCAAATATTTATTACCAAAATGAGATGGGTAGAATATTTAGAGAGGATAGAGAAGGAAAACTTTAATGAAGACAACTCTAAGTTGTGGAAACTTAAAGATAGAAGGTATATTTATTAATGGAGTCCTATACCAAAAATAAAGAATCCATGAAGCAAGAAGATTGGGATTTTATGCGTTGAATAGCTAAGGGTCTTAACAAACTCTATTTGGGTAGTTCTTTGTGTTCCTAAATTTTTATTAAGATATTATAAGAGTAAATTTGTTTAATAAACATGGTTATATTTTTAGGTTAAAGCTGCAGTGAAACATGGGTTATTCTCAAAGAAATGAGTTCTTACTCAAGTTTAATAAATATGATAGATAAATGTATCACATATCACTGAATAAATTCAATATGATTGTTACCTAGTTGAGCTCCATTGCGTCATAAATGGTGGAGTAATATTGAGTATATGATT